>JACEGR010004582.1:0-85401 GCA_014170235.1 Listronotus bonariensis
ATAATTTACGGAATTATTGTACTTGGCAAGTTCATCAAATAAATTTGCCAATTCCAACAACTGCACCAACCAATATATCAATTATTATCTACCAGGGCAAAAATTCTATTTTTTTCTTATGGTATTCCCAGTTTTAGGTTATTCTTTAAGTTAGTTATTTTTGTGTATAATATTGGTATTTAATTGGTGTATAAAATGGCCTGGTCCGTCAATAAAATACTTATTTATTTATTTATATTTATCACATATTATTTTTAATACTTGCTTTATCAATAAGATTCATCTCTTGGACAATAAAGCTTTTTTTGAGTTGGAGTTTGAGTTTAGAGCAGCAATTTGACAACTTTATTCTGCACTATTATATAACACTTTTAAAGCATTTGTGTCACTAATATGTCTACAGTTCCTTTTTAAAAAGCCCAACATTTTAAAAACCCTGATCAAAATATTATCCACACGCAAATCAACTCTTAATTCCCTATCAAATATAATACCCAAGTCATTAAAACGTGTCACAGCCTCTAATCTGACATTATTAATTTGGTATTGATATATTACGGGTGTATGGCTTTCGGCTTCTATAATAGCTTTGTTTTGTTCTATTCTATTCTATTCTATTCTATTTTTCTTGGTTTTGGTCCCTTCAGGTCCAATCCACCACTCTCCCCCTTCCGGACTATGCTTTCCAGGGCTTTGTCGACGGAAAATCTGGATAATCGAGCTCGTAGCTCCCAGAAATTCCAAAAAGAAAAAAAAATCTACAATTGATGCAATGCATAAACTATCGGCTGTCAAACCTAGACCTGCAAAGATGTCGTCAATTTAGCGTGAATCTTTTTTGATTCCCGAAGGTAAAAACGTCCGTACGGCACCTCTAACCGCCACTCCGGAAAGAACTTTGTAGTCCTCTACGCACATCGGCACTGTCCGGAGGTCAAATAAAGAGTCAAAATTTTCAACCAATTTCCAATTTTCTAATGCACATGCTTGGTTGGAAATAATTTTCGGATTAGTTTGAAATTTTTAACTCTGCGAACGGCATCGGCTTGACGAAAAATGCCAAGTGGACCCTCGCCACCTAGCCAAAATTTAAATAAAAATGTGAAATTTGATTTTTGCACAGCAACAACGTCTTAATTTTAAACAAAATTTTGTAAAAATACTTTTAACACGTTTTTAGGGCAACCACAAATTATAATAACTACTGTAACTAAAGACTAAAAACACACTAAACTGGCTAAACTGTTAAAATACAAACGAAGAAATATGTAAGATCCTCGTGAATGAATGGGAAGGAGTAGGGGTCAAGGTACAATAAGCCTTCACGCTGCAGTGCACCACCTAGGGGGCGGTCGTCGGACCTGGGTGGGATGACCCCGAAAGGGCGAAAAAAAATCCACGTAAAATCTAATTAAATTACAGGACACAAAAGTAATGACCATTGCGCATGTCTCAAACTGAAAATGTCTCCAAAATCAGCGGATTACTTTGACGGTTGGAAACTAGTTCACAACTAAGAATTGGACGTCTGCAAACAGAGGATTTTTAATCAGCAGTTTGGTATATCTTCTCTACGAACGCTTTTAACGAAATGCGCGTACGTCTGACGGCTTCTGATAGTTTCTGATAGTTTCTGACTGCTCTACAAACAAACCTAATATCTGATCACTTTACATTTACTTAGATTTAAATTTAAAAAGTTCTGACAACATCATTCATTTACCCGATTTAAGTCTCGTTAAACAAGTTCACAGTCTGATGGGGAACGAATTGTTGCATAGAGTTTTAAATCGTCCGCATACAATAGACACTCACAAAATTTAGAAATGTTAATTACGTCGTTTTTAACAAAAGAAACAAAATAGGACCCAGGTGGGATCCTTGAGGCACTCCGGAGGTCACCAATATATCCTCAGATATAACACCATACAGTTTTATGTGCTGCTTTCTTAAGATAAGTACGAACCGATTCATTTTAAAAAAGAGTCATGAATTCCAGGATATTCCAGCTTAGACAAAAGCAATTTGTGGCAAACACTGTCGAATACCTTGGAGAAATCCATATAAACAGTATCAACTTGATACCCTGACTCTATGCTGTTCACTAAGAAGTCCTGGTACACCCCAAGGTTAGTCATCGCCGGGCTTACCCCTAAAAAAAACCAAGCTGTTGTCTGACAATATAGTGCATAAATGCTGAATTTGAGAAATATTAAGACATATTTTGTTTTCTCCAACCCATCAAAAGAACTGACTGGTATATACGATCTACATATACTTATTGTTGTATATAAAACCTCCCTTGTTCTTAAACTTTCTTCTTTCTTCATTATTTGAAGACATGTCGTCGGCATTATCACGAGGTGGCGTATCTCGTTTTTTCAATTTTACAAGAGTGCTTTAAGGCTATCAAAATCCAACTTGTGCCAATTCGTGATATTAAGGATTATCTTTTTTAAGCAATAATATCGGCTCTAGTCAATTTTCCTATTTTTTGAGATACGCCACTTCGTTATATTGCGGAGGCTGTATTAAAAACAAACAGAAAAATGATTAAAATTTCTAAATTTAGTTTTTGTCTATAACTTACTAACATGTATCAAATTCTCTAATTTTCAGAGAGAAGATATTGCAAAACAGTTTGTATTGCCAGAAAGACAATCTAAAATAGATACCTTACTAAGGCAAGATGGACAAGCTTATTGCATATGTAGGTCTTCAGATTCTTCCAGATTTATGATAGCTTGTGATGCCTGTGAGGAATGGTAAATGAATATTATTGTATTAACTTTTTATTTAACATTCTGTGTATCAGTTTTTTTAGAAACAATAATTTATATTTGCTACTTTTAGGTATCACGGTGATTGTATCAAAATTTCAGAAAAAGATGCAAAACTAATTCGTCAGTATTATTGTATTCGTTGTAAGGCCGAAGATCCGACATTACAAACAAAATGGAAAACCAAACGGGACAGAGAAGAGTCCACTTCTCAATCTCAAGGAATTGAAGAGAGAAAATCTAAGAAACGTAAAGAAAGATATGAAAAAGAGAGTAAAAGTAAGATAGTCTTTTTGAGCTAAAAACTACTTTTTTAAAATAGTAAGGAACTAAAAAAAAACAAGAATGTTTATAAAGAAATGTTTTAGGTAAAACAGACAAGAAAACAAAAAAATGTGGGGAGTGTATGGGTTGCTACAGAACAGAAGATTGTGGAAGGTGTGATGTATGCACAAGAAAGGGAAAACATGGCTCTTCAAAAACAAAAGAGAGATGTAAACAGAGAATATGTATTAATGCTTTGGGTGGAGCGTAAGTTTTATTAAATGTTTTTTTTTTTTGGTAATTGTCTAGAAAGTTGCGGCAACTCCGATTTTGACGAAATTTGTTATACGGGGGTTTTTTGAAGCGCTGATCACGAATCTGTAAGATTTTTTTTTTTTGACACTATGATCTCGTCTTCAAAGTTGAAATTGGAGTTTGAGTTTGGAGCAGGATTTTGACAACTTTAATCTGCACTATTATATGTATAACACTTTTAAAGCATTTGTGTCACTAATATGTCTACAGTTCCTTTTTAAAAACCCAACATTTTAAAAGCCCTGATCAAAATATTATCCACACGCAAATCAAATCTTAATTCCCTATGAAATATAATACCCAAGGCATTGGACACGTTATGATCTCGTCTTCAAAGTTGAAATTCAGACTATCCCTTTATTAACTATTCCCTCTTCTTTTGCACTAAATTCTTGATATGACATTAAATTGGCACACAATATTTTATTTAACATTAAAAAACCTTTTTAAAACATGTTTTTTTTTTTATTAATTTTATTCCTTTCTTTATTAATATAAAAGGTTTTCTCTAAATCAAGTCGCCATGTCTGCAACCATTCATACACATAGGGGTTGCATGGTTGCAGCGTTTTAGGATTAAAAGTTTTGGAATTTAATGAAAAAAACGCATCAAATAACAAAAAAAAGATTTTGTAAAGATGTTTATAAAATGTTGTTTGCCAATTTAGTGTTATATTAAGAATTTTGTGCAAAAAAAGGTGGAATATAGTGAAACTACGGATAGTTTGAATTTCAACTTTGATGATAAATATCTCGAGAATGAAACACTTCCAAAAAAAAATCTTTCAGATTCGTGATCAGCACCCCAAAAACTTCAAAACCAAATTTCGTCAAAATTGTAGTTGCCGCAACTTTCTACACAATTACCCTTTTTTTGTCTATTCTTGCAAGCAAAAATATTCATTTGGTTTTATTGTGTTATATTTATTGTTAAATCTCTTTTGACGCGAAACCAAAAGCAGAAAAATTGTTAATAAATTGTGTTAAAATAAGTACTATAAAATATACTATAAATACTATAAAAGAAAAATCAACATAAATTGAAAATCCCTTCCTAAACATAATGTTTATAAAGGATCATGTAGCGAATAGTGTAAAAGTAATTTCCAGAAAAAACTATAAGGAAGGCTTGTTGCTTTGGTTTTAAGGTGAGGACCTCTTTTTGTTTGGTTGTCGAAAGTGTAGGGGCGTCGTAAGACAATAGCAAGTTTCCAAAGGCGTTACAGAACAAATAAGTTTGGGAATCCCTGTCCTAGATGTTTAGAATTGTACTAGAATGAGTGATTAGTACATCACAACATCTAGAAGGCTATAAAAAAAAGTACACATAATTTTTGAATTAGTTTTGTTGCCTTCTGTATGTACAAATAAGTCAATTGACAAGTAAATTATTTTGACTGACAGTTTTAGAGTTTTTGTAGTGTTTTTCAGAACTAATATAAACATTTTGCTGCTAAAATAGTGAAATGCCCAGTAAAAAACCCACTAAAACAAAAGTTATCAGAGGTGCTGCTAAGTAAGTGCAAAGAATTTTATTAAAAAAGTTAAAGAAAGGCCGCTATTTGTCTAGAAAGTTTGGCCAATTTTGGTATACAGGGTTTTTTGTGGCCCTAATCATTAATCTGTAGAGAATGTTTAGTCAAAAACTTTTTGTTTTCGAGATATACATCATCAGATTTGAAAATCAATCTAGTCATTATATATTTTCACATTATACCTCCCTTCTTTTTTAAACAATTCTTGAGATAAAGCTAAATTGGCACTCAATATTTTATATACATTTCTTAAAATCCTGTTTTTTAATTTATTTTACGCATTATTTCCATTAAATTGCAATCATTTCAATCACAACTGCCATGACGACCCTCTGTGTATACTGGGTGTCTCTAAAAAGTGCAGAAAAAAAGCTTTAATAGATGGTATTTATTTGGGTACACGCCAAAATAAAATTAAAAGTACTAAAAAACCAAAAAAATTTTAAACAAGTAAACAAATAATTAAAAATCGACGTTTCGGTGGCAAATCTGCCACCGTTGTCAAGACAAATGGAATAAAACTAATAAAAATAAAAACTTACTATTATTTAAGCCTTAAAATTCACAATTTTTTTCCCAAAAAACAGAATTTCATTGATGATGGATGTCTCAAACGAAACGTCGCCGACTAAAAATTCTTTTAGATTCGTAATCAGCGCCCTAAATAACAGCCGTATGCCAAAAATAATCAAAATCGTCGTGGTGTCCGAAAAGTAAACAATTACCTTGGAGGGTGAGCACTTTATTATTTTGTCTTTTTGGCTTGTGCCTTTCCACTAAAAAATGGCACGAGTCGCCACTGCAAAATGGTAGCTTAGTTGTGGCAACTCAACGTTTATTTACTCGAGAATTGGGTCACCAGTTTAAAAGTGAGTTTGAACGCAAAGTTAAATCACGTTCAAACTTTTCATATTGCAGCATATAACCTGCGCACAGTACCGATGATGGCGACTCAATTCTCGAGTGAATAATCGTTGAGTAGCCACAACTGAGCTACCACTTTGATAATATTTTTTTATAACTTTTAACCGATCGAGAGGAGTCAAACGCTGCATCATAAAACTGCACACTATACTAAATATAGTAACACCTAGAAATTAAAAACAATATGCATTAGAAACCGAGAAATCTCTATTTGAGAAACTATCACTCTTATTGAAAGACCCTTTACAAGAAGAAAACAATCTAAAGGCTATTTGAATCGGTCATTTGAGAAACAGCACATGTCAGTTTTAAACCATTTTACAGAAAATGAAAAAAACTGAAAATCTAAAAGGATAGTTGACAAAATTATTTTTAAATAATTATCATTTAAAACCCGCCCGATTACTGATAAAATACGATAATATTTAAATTTTATAGAAAAATAAGTAAAAAAATATGGGTATTTAAAAATACGCGACATGTGATGTTTCTGAAATGAACATGAAAACTCAGCATATAAGGTTATATTTATATTGAATAATACATGGAAAAACATTACAAAATAAAAAAATAACAATACTAATGGTCTTCATTTTCAGTTCTTGGCCAATTTACTCCTATTATCTCTGTATAGAAGCCGTGGTGTTCTTTTGGAATGTATAAAAAAAAGTCGCTTTCTGTCATCAAGTTTTTTGAATTTATAGGAACCTATCCTTGTGGATAAGTTGGTTGTTGAACAAGGGTAGGAAACTGTAATAAGTTGGAAGTGGCAAGTCTAAATTTGTGGCTCGTAACACTATCTATAAAATTAAACGCCTTAACTACCCCAGGTTCATTTGAAGAATATCTAAAATGCGTAAAGTTCGAAATCTTAAATGTACATTTTTGGACCCTTGGCACACCTCTACAAGAGATTTAATGGACAAAATGTTTTTTTATATAGAACTTCGGCCACCAACTTTTAAAATCAGCAATATCTTTAGTTTTTACAACATACTACAGCACCTCTCTAATTAATATATTCTTCACCTTTTAGTCTAGCATTTTTTATTATTGTACACTTGTATAACTTTCTTTTTTCCTTATTCTGTGCTTAATTTATCGAAGCATTATTACTTCCACTACTTGTAGATGCCATGTTTTACAATAACAAACAACAAAACAAAAAACTGCCTACTTATAATGCTTCGAGAAAGAGCACATGTCACCGACTTGTGTCGTTACTAAACGGAATCAAATATTAATAGGAGAATAAAATCGTGCAATATTATTAGACAAGTGATTTTTTTGTATGATTCGATGTATTTACCCTTAAATATGGAATTAACAGTATAATATCAAAATGGCCGAAAATATGACATGTGCTGTTTCTCAAATGATCGATTCATTTAACAAAATCCATTTTTTCTATTTAAAAATTTAACACCCCTGTATCTTGAGGGCAAATATTTAAATAAACTTTTTTCTTATTTTGATGAGAGTATTCTACCACAGCAGACTGCACCATCTTGTCATTGACATTCTATGCATTGAACAATGAATCAAAACAAAGGGATATTTTTTTTTTGTTGTTTTGTTCATTTTTGGACAAATCAATGACGTCAGTCTTACAGCGGTTGTTAGCAGCCTCGGGAGATGTCTAACCACTGTCTTAACAGGATGAAAAAACAAAGAGGGGGAAATATATCCGAATTAAAAATCAAACGTAATACCAAAGACAATTGTAGTTTCACTATAGACACCCAGAACAATGCTAAATTTTTGGTTATCAGCTTGGACGCTTGCTTCATGGAATTTATGAAGCGGGTATCCATCAAGTACACACGTAAACAGTACGTATAATTTGCCGCTTCATAAATTCCACGAAGCGAGCGTCCAAGCATATGACCAAAAATTTAGCATTGTTCTGGGAGTCTATAGTGAAACTACAATTGTCTTTGGTACTACTAAATGTTTGCTAATAACAATAAAAATCATATGTGTGAAAACCATGTGAAGGATTTATTCAACTGCAATTGAGGATATTGCGTATTTTTGTTATAAAACGGAAGTTACTATTTTTTTGGTTATATTATTATTTTTTAATAGTTGTTTTGGCGGTAAGCGCTTTTATTTTTTTATTCACATTTTAATGACATCAGCTGTTAGACAAGTTTATTAGCAGCTGTAAGACAGATAAATTAGAAAAATATACCTCAAGTTTTTGTAGTATTCCGATTTCACTCGTTTTTCACGTTTTCTATAGTAAATAACAGCGGACAATAAATAAGTATTTCCCCCAAATTCAAATCATGAGTATCATAAGTAAAGACAGACGTCAGCTTTTCCAATGTGTATTAAAAACATTTTAGTGCACGACGCAAGCGCAAAGACTCCGGCTCTGATCACGAGCAGACCTACAATGATCACTTGAAAACAGACTACCCGAGGCAGTGCTACGGACCCAAATGCGTTAGAAGCGCCAGATACGGATCCAAATATTGTTCGGATCAGTGCGGAATGAATCTTGCTAAAACAAGAATTTTGCAAGTGTTGCCGCAAAGGTTGCAAGAGTGGGCTTTGAGTCCGTCAATGGCTGAAGATAAGAATATTAAGGGTAAGTAGTTATATCTTAGGCTTGTTTATATCATTTATTAAAAACTTACTAAACTGCCTATTTTGTATTGGTTTTGTCTTAACCTTAAAAATGCAGGGTCTTTCAGCATAAGATAAAAAAACTTTTGAAATACAGAGTAGTAATGTTCTGAAAAAATACAGGGTGTTTTCTATCTATGGTGCCAAATTTCGTGATTCCTTATGATATTTTATGATAATAAATTCATATAAACATATCCAAAGTTAACCTAATTTCTGAGGTACAGGGCGTTAAAATAAAAAATCTGTGTTTTATAATTATCATAAATATCCTTAAACCGATTTCATTGAAATTTGGTACAGTCATTTAAAGTATTACTTGGTTACCTCTAAATAGTTTGAAATTATTGGGACCAGTGGCGTCTCAGTCAATATTATTGAAAAAAAGTACGTCACTGAGTTTTTTTGTATTTATTATTACATACAGACTGTCCACGGATATGGTTTACAAGAGGACAAATAGACCAAAATTCCGTTTTTCGAAAACAAGTAATTTTTTAGAAAAATTTTTGCTTGTTAAAAAATATGATTCGCAAAGAGAAAAATGTTCATTTTGTATACAGGGTTTGCAAAAGTTGAAACACATGATTTGTGTCCAAGAGTAACCACCTTTATTTTTCATTTTTAAGCAAAGTGTCATTAAGAAAATGTATTTGTCCTTTTGTTAACCCCATCCGTGAACAGTCTGTATATATAAAGAATTTATTGATAAATTGAATTCTTTTTTGAGCAAATTTGATTTCCTAATTTTCTTTCATCTGTCCCATGGTTTTTGCGTAACAAAATGTAGAAGACCTCCGCAATTATTTTCTGCAGGTCACATCAGCTAGTGTATTTTAAAAGATTTCAAGGAGCATAACATGTATTAAGAAAAATAGAAAATATTGCAAATTGAGGGGCTTAGTTACAAATACTTCTTCCTGAAAATTAAAAATTATAAAATTTGTTGTTCGTGTGTCGCTTTTAATTAAATTGTATTGTATCATTCTATCTTTTAAAACATAATCCTAACAATAATTTTGGCCAAAAATAAGAGATTCAAACTAAACCTATTCGGGAGAGCAAGGTGTTAATTTTAGGAATAAATTGCATTTTATATGACTGCTAAGTAAAAAGCCAAAATAATCTTTTTACAGCTTTAGACCAAGTTAGAAAGCAGCAACTGGAAGTTCGCAATATACTGCAGGAACTAGATAGGAGACACCACGAAATCGACTATTTAGTTAACAGAGCTAAAAACGTTACCATCGATCCTAATCAAGAGAACGAGGTTAGTATAAAAACTACTTTTATTTTATTGTTTATATTTCTTGTTAAGATATCTTTAACTTAACTTAAACTTAACAAGGAATAATGAATCCCATTTATGCACATATTTGCCAAATTTAACTGATGTATTATGTTTGTGACGTAATCGTTTTCCCTATTGCTTTATTTACAACTAGCGGACCCGTGCCCACTTCGTTGAGCGTTAATTATATTTTTTCTGAACTTTTTGTTTAATCATAATAAAATATAGCCTATAGCATTCCTGAATTGTGTAGCTTTCTGATTGTAAAATAATTTTCATGATCGGTTCAGTATTTCGAAAAATTATAAACAATCAAAGTTCCAAACTTTAAAACTCTTTATTTATAATATTAGTATAAATGAATATCAAAGAAACAAATCTACAAAAATAAGTACATTCGGTGCTTTTTTATTCTTATCTATATTTATAAAAAAAGAAATCTGCTTCCGCAGAGAGTTGAACCCGGGCCGCCCGCGTGACGGAAGAGCATTCTACCACTGGACTACCGGGGATCATACAGGTAGTTACAAACTTAACCTCTTTATAATATAATGCCCGCGTCTTCGCACGCGTTAAATCTAACCAGATTTAGATTTAACCAGAATTAACCAAAACAATTCCCCTTTCCTTATACCAGCCAGCGTTTGCAATGTAAACGCAAAAAAATGTGTTTATTTACGACTTCACATTAGAAATCTAACCAGAACTAACCAAAACTAACCAGAACTAATTATACATTAAAACCTTCCTCTTGAATCACTCTATCTATGAAAAAAAACGCCCGTTGAGTAGTTTTAAAGATCTAAATATACATTTATACAATTTTTGAGAGCTTTGGAGGTTATACCTACCACTACCTTACCACCTCGCTGCCATGTCACTCGCTTGCCACTACAGTGCGCGCCTTGCCTAAGTTATAGTTTATCCAAAATACCCGACCCGTGCCCACTTCGTTGGGTGTTAATATCTAAACTTTTTGTTTAATCATAGTAAAACATAGTATATAACACTCCTGAATAGTTTTTCTGATTGTGAAAGAATTTTTATGATAGGTTTAGTATTTCCGAAGGTTAGGGTTACAAACAAACAAAGTTTCAAACTTTACCTCTTTATAATATTAGTATAGTATTTACGGTATCCAACACACTGTTAAGTTTATCGCCTTTGTCTTTAGGGGTTTTTGATGTTGTGGTGAAATCAACAAGTGTTTACTATTTCCATTTTGTTAAAATATAATAGTAAATTCAGTATTGTTTTATAATAAGAACCCATAGCTAATATATCCGCGGTTTTTATAAAAGTTAGCTTTGTTCTGAAGGGTTTACCAATAAGAGCGTCAGAACTTTAAAATGCCACAAAGTAATAACTACAAGTAGAATGTAAGTAATTTTTATTTTATTAAAAAAAGAAATTTATAACATTAAATTTTGAAAATAATATTTTTTAAATATCGTCCTTTACTTTTTTCAGTTAAATGGATTCTTGTGACCCAATTTCTGTATACTTTTTCAATCGGTAAATTTGTAATGATGTGTGAAATGTTCTGCTTGAGGTCACGAACCGTTCATGGCGTATTTTCGTAGACCTCAGATTTAAGGTAGCCTCACATTACTATTTCTCAAAATAACCCGTATTTAATTGATAAATTTTACTAATTTCCACAGGTTGTATCTCTCCATAATAACTTCCTAGACATTACTGAACACAACTATGACAGTTTGGTGACATAATTCCAAGGTTGCTACAGTAACATTTTAAAGTTCTGACGCTCTTATTGGAAATTCAAATTAAGGAGCACAGTGTTGCAATTTTGACAAACAGCTGATAAAAATGGGTATCTAGATTCAATTTGGCGAAGAATATTTACATAAATTACCTTTAGTTATTAAGTTTTACGAAAAATATTAGGCATCGTTTTCTGATAACCTAAATAACACAAAGCAGGATAATAGTCAGTGTTTCGAGAAACTTTATATATAGCCATAAGGCGTAAGTTTTTCGTTATTTATACTTGAACTGCAGATAAACCAAAACTGACTTCGCACGTTTTGCTTCATTGCTGAATTTTCATCATAAAAATTCTTTAAAAATAGAATTTTAACTGCAAGAACAGAAAGCAAAACTTGATTGTGAAATGTCATTATGTTCTAAATTTGCAACTGCAACGTTGCCAAGTCGCCTAGTTTTAGTTTTCAATTGGTAAACCTTATAAACCAAAATTTAAATTCTTAAAATATTTTGAATATTTTTTGATTTGGATCAAAAAGTTACGCTTTAGTGGAAAAAGAATCAAATAGGCTGGCATTAATGTTGAAAATTTTTAATAATTGAAATTTGTTTTGACAGATGGAGAAGGATGAAGAAAGCTCGATGTATTGTGTGACCTGTGGCCACGAAATTCACTCTAAAACGGCAATCAGACACATGGAGAAATGTTTTAACAAGTATGAGTCACAAGCATCATTTGGTAGTATCTTTAAAACCAGAATTGAAGGTAAGTCAAGTACACTATCAGGTTTAGTGTGGTTTCTTACCTGTTTCTCTTTGTAAAAAGGAGATGAAATACACGCCGTGGCAGCTTAATGCGTTAAATATGGTGATCATTTTTAAGTCGGCACTATTGCTAACTTCTATATTATTGGAGATACAAAGTCGGTTAAATTAGTAAAGTTGTAGTATTTTTTCCGCTGATAAACGTGCTACCAACGAAAAACAATTGAACATCTGGTTTTCGTTTTATTGCAAAATATACTTTTTTATTGAAACACTGTATATTGTATCACCAACTGAAGTATCTATCAAAGAGCATAAAAAAGTCTATATGTATTATATCCAATTTTTCATAGTTTCGGAAATATGACCATCTTCCGAAATTTGATAGTAAACTGGCATTTAAAAAAGAACACCCTGTATATTGCATCACCATTAAATAGATATTTTAAAGAGCTTTAAGAAAATACCAAATGTGGCATTTTTGAAAATATAGCAATTCAAATCTAAAAACAGAATATGTAATATATTATATCTTCGACACTAAGGAGATAATGAAAATTTAACATAATTTTCAGATTTGGATGGCCATATTTTCAAAACTATAAGAGATAGACATATTAAATGTGATATTTTCTTAAAGCTCTTTAAAATATCTTTTAATGGAGATGAATATACAGGGTGTTTATTTAAAAAATACCAGTTTGCTATCAAATTCCTGGGGATGACCATATTTCCGAAACTATTAAAAATTGGGTAAAACACATGTGCGGATTTTTTCAAAGCTTATTAATAGATCTTTGAATGATGATATAATATGCAGGATGTTACATTAAAAAAAAATGTATTTTTGCGATAAATCAAAAACCCGATGTTAACACACAAGCTCAACTGTGTCTCTTTTAAGAAGTGTTCCATTGTTAATCTCCAGTAGGTACTCGAGCACGGTTGAGCGGTGATGTATCAGGTAATTCATTTAGAGGTACTATTTCTAGTAGGTATTTTTAGATAGATAAGAGTGGCCAAATTTTAAACTGATATGGTATTTATGTTCAGTACTGTTTGGCAATTAATTATGGAAAGATTTAGTCCACCACAACGTCTAAAACTTGTTTATTCAATGCATCATTCTCTGAGGATTGTGTTTCGTGCGCTTCGGGCAACTTATGGTCCACGCATAACCGGCTTACCGAGCGGACTATTCGCTATACCATCATAAAAATTTGAACTCTAATTTTTATTATTGGATAATCCTTGACCAAGTAGACCCATCCAGAAAATATAGCGGTAGTGGCTGCGGATGTACGCGATGATCCTGACGAATCGATTCTGCGCCGTTCTCAACAGCTTCTCTGGAGTTCTCTGGACATATGCAAAAACTTTGCTTATTCATAAGAACTTTAGTCTAAAAGCATACAAAATCAATTTATGCAAGAGCTTACATTACTCGCGACATTCGCCAACTATCAGTCGAAATGCTTCAACGCGTCATCGGAAATTGGAGCTTAAAAAGACACCATGTAGGCTCAGTCAAGACCAACATTTGAAAGGCATAATTTTAAAAAATAAATTTAAGATATAGTTCTTTCGTATGATAATAAATACCAGTTAATAAAAGTATTTTTTTAGTTTTTTAAATTTTTGAAAAAGTACCTTCCAATGAATCACCCATTACTATGGCAGGGATGGCGAACCAATGGCATGCAACAGAATATTTTAGGCACGCGACAGAATATTTTGGGCACGCCACTACTTACAAACAGAAACTCACAAAAAGTGTGAAGTAACATGTTTGGCAATGCGAATATTCCCACATTGGTAAATTTCAAATTAAAATTCAGACTCAAGTTGGTCGCTTAAGAATTCAGGAGTGCACTGTAGAGAGTTAAAAAATTAAATATCTTAAAATAGTGTATAGATCTCAATGACTAATGGAAGCATTATTTTTTCTTGCTGTTCATATATTTGCACAAACTGTAAAAGCTTAGGGTTCGACCATACTATTTTCTTGAAAATTATTATTTCTCTTAGGCCACAGAGAAGTCCGGTGATGGCTTAGCGTGTAAGGCGTTAAGTCGTTAAGCGCACAACGGACGTGAGGTGGGTTCGAATCCTGCTGAGGTCAAATACTTATTTATAAGTTGGTCGAAAATTTACTGGTTAGCTCAACACCAGACGGACAAAGTGCAAAATGTATCGACGCTGAAGGCCACCAAAGGACCAGGGCGCCGGAACACACTTTGCCGTGTCTTGCGCAACCGTAGACATGCGGACCACACTCCGTAGGTTCAGTAGTGCCCCTGGGTGGGGACAAGGTCCTAAGTTGTCGCTCATAGGACCGTGGTTAGGAACCCACGTTAAGCTGTAGGTCCGGTCTGGCTGACATCACCCAGACGTAAAAAGACAGGGCGCACAATACGCCGAGCGGCTTCAGTGCATGGGTTATCCCGGCCCTATTCTAATCTAATCTAATCTAGGCCACAGAGAAGCTACAAGTCTATCACCAGACGGCACATATCAATTATCTGCAGGGGCGTTCCTGGAGTGACTTGTGCCCTGGTGCAAGAAAATATTAACCGCCTCTACAGTGTGGGCCAAATTAAGCTTGCACACTTTTTAACTAATAAATAATAACTTTTTATCTATTGCGCCCATCTTTTTATTTTTCAGAGGCTAATAGGTAGATAAGTTTGCCAATTTTGGTCAAATAGATTTAAACAGGACTGGACTTACGAGACTTTATCCAAAATCATGCATTAAACGTTGCAAAAAAACATTATCTACGATTAGGTAATTCATTCATTTTTAATTAACTTACTATTAAGTTTGGTCAGCATCCAACTCAGTAACCATAGTAACCTCACATTTTTGATTTTCAAAGAACACCAAAAACAGTTCATTTTTAAAACGAGATAAATGTATGCTTTATGGGGAGCATTATTTATCAAAAAATGTATAACTCCTAAATCCTTAAATTGTTGACAGATTCGCTATTACTGAATCATTGCCCATAGTTTGTCTACAAGAAAAACGTATTAGCTTAATTGCAGCTAAATCAGATTTCTTTTGCGACGAGGGAATTGGAGGTTTAGCCTTCATCTTTTATTTTTTAATTAATGGGATATAATTTGTAATAGTTTTATTTCAAAAATTTCCGCCCCAGCAGCCTCGCGCCCTGGCGTCTTGCACCACCTGGTAGGCACAGCCCTGATCATCTGATTTTAATAACTAAACTTTTATTTAAAAAAATAATAATAACCAGATTGGAATGAGGAATTCTAAAAATGTTAGTTAGAAAAAATCACCTGACAACACTGTGCCACTGAGCGAGCAGTCAGTGAAAGTTGTTTTTTGTGGTTATGTCTATTTTTGTTTATGTTTTTATTTTTCGGAAATTTTATTATTACTCTTTTCAATATTAGAAGAAAGCTTATACCATGTAGTAACTTAACGTTAATAAGATGATTTTCGGTCATTTGGGTTCTACTGTTTAAGGTAAGTAAAAAGTTTTTTTTTACTGTCACTACAATAAATATGTCACTTGAAAAACCAATAGCAGTTTTTGGAATGACATCATAATATATATATGACAAGAGTGTTGTAAAGTACTTTGCAACACTAGTGCTGTAAAGTACTTTGCAACACTAGTGTGATATAAGGCATTTTCTATGCATGAAACCAGTGTGCTGTTTGCTATTTTCACAAGCGTTTTGTTTTGAATATGGTGATTTTATGTTAGAATTTTCTTTGGTTGATATATAAATATAAACTAACCTTGGGTTGATACTACGGTTGTGAAGGTCACTAGATGTCAATCATCATCTGTCTGTGGGATGGCAAATGGATAATAAACAATATTAATTTTATTATGTAAAACCCACTTTTGTAATGCAAAGAAAATAAAGAAATCCCATTATTTTGGGCTTTTTGAAGTTGAGAATTATGCAGGTATTATTTTTTTTAAAGAACAAAATTGTCTGTTTTTAATGGCGTTCATCCAGTGCTTTGACCCTGGCATTTTAGTCTAATACCTACAACTAGACTAAATCTGCGACACTTTTGAAAAAGGTAAACAAGTGAAATATTGACAGATTTAACATGTTGGGCAAAATAGATCCTGCTAATGCGACTTTGTCCGCGTCTACATTAGTCCACGTTACGCCACGGTATGAAAATGTCGCCAAGCCTGCATATTTTTTCTTTGTTTAAGTGTCAAAACACTAAAATAGGAGCAATATGAAATTGTATTGCATAATTTACAATGAAAACGAAAAAAAAGCATTGAATGCCGGCAAGATGCCGCCCGTTTGTCTGCAGTAAGTTCCCATAAAACTGGCAGAGGCGCAAAATTTATGGAAACTCGTAGTCAGACTATAATAATGAACTATCCATGTAGCATTTACGTTGTTAAATACGTAATTTAAGTAAGTTAAAAGGCCCACAGAATATGCAACTTGTTGAACGACAAGTTGTATTGACATACACATATAACTAGTACATTTACGCAGACACGTACTCTAAGGCTTTATTTTTATTTGCTAAAATAATACCGTACCGAGTTTTTTTATGTAAAAAGTAAAACAGGACCCACAATAAATATACAGGGTTTTCAGTAACATAACCGACAAACTTTAAGAAGTGATTCTACAAGGAAAATTGGTAAAAAAAAAAATGTTATATGAACATATGCCCCAAAACGTCCTAATTTGAACTAACGTATGTCCTAAAAGTTTTGGCACAAATCTCATTGTCTTTAATTTTAACAAAAACAAAATAATATCAAGTTGCCTTTGAAAACAAAAGTTTATTTACTTTATTTACTGTCAGTTGAGATTTATTTATTTTGAAGTTTTCGCTTTAAGATATCGTATAAATTAGAAATAAGAAAAAGTATCTACAAGTTAGTTGGGCGGATACCCAAAGCTGAAATCTGCCGAATATTCCAGAATGAAAACATTTCACGCAGAACCATTTATAGAACAATAGCGGAGTGCGAGCAGGGAATACCATGTCTGAATCTTCCAAAAGTGGAAGACCACGTGCATTTACCGCACAGAGGTCAGAGAGATTGGTGACTAGAGCAAAAACCAGATTGGAATGTCAACGAGGAGACTGGCTAGGCAATACAGATCTTCTAAGAGTACGATATCGTTGGAATTGAGGAGGAATGGTCTTAAATATTGAGAGAGACGTAAGTGCCCCAAATACTCTCAAGCGCAGCTTCTTCGTATACCAAGATGTTGTCGTCAACTGAGGCGGGTACATTTTGCCAATGAAAAAATCATTATTTTAGATGACGAAAAGTATTTCACTATGAGTAATTCTGAAATGAAGAGAAGCGATGGATTTTATACGGACAACGTAGAGAAATGCCCTGACAATGTTAGATACAAACATAAAGCGAAATTTGCAGATAAAATCCTTGTCTGGTGCGCAATTTCTAACAGGGACGTATCCCGACCGATAAATATTGTGTGCCTAAACTTTTAGGACATACGTTATGTTGTTATTTTTTCTTAATTATTGTTTTTTGATAATAACTTTTATACGAATTTAAATATTTAAAAAAATTGTGAGACGCCTTTTATGCATCAGAGGACATTTTTTGGCATGCAAAAGAAAATTACCATAGTCGTCCATTCATTTTTCTAATGTGTGTAAAAATACTTTTTAAATAACCATTTAGTTAGGAATAAATTATTTTTTTTTACTTTTTTCATTTGATAAACGGTTTGTGCGTAAATAAATAAAAAAAATTTCTTGGCAGGGTAGGCAGGTTTAGATTAAAAAAATCCATCAATCAATTAAATCAAGAGGTGGAAGAAACACATTCCGCAGACACCAATATTTCCAAAACAAAAAACTTCTTTAATCCATTATTAACCTGCAAAATGCCACAAATTGTACATTTACCAACAATAATAATAAGCACAAGTAGGATATTATGTGGCATTGTGTTAAAATAAAAAAATAATTGGTAATTTAGGTTTTAATGTGTCCTTACGCTCGTAGAAAAAATAACGTTCTTAGCACGTGCCGAAAGTGCATTTTCCGTACTTGACTCGTTTACGCGTCGTTCAGTCAAATGTGATTTAGTTTACTATAAAATATTTAGAGGAAGGGGAACACAATAAGCCAACAGGCGGGCTGCAGTGCAAACATCTCGAATAACCAACCCAACCAAAAATCCAACCAACCATTCACAAAGGATGTATATTAGCTATTGTGGACGGCCATTCTTCAAGCTTTCACCAAGTAAATGCTGGAGTGCCTCAAGGCTCAGTTCTAGCACCAACATTGTCTCATCTTCACATCAACGACCTTCTCTCGTCCACAACTAATTCCATTCATCATTTCGCCGACGATAGTACCCTTCACTCCAGTTTTCAGGTTCCTTAACCCATCACTAAACCTGATTTGGAAAACAAACGCAGAGCAATGCAGATATCTCTTTCGCAGGATCCTAATTTGAAATTGGATTGGGGCGCCAAAAATCTCGTCGATTTTAATGCATCCAAAACACAATCATGTTCCTTGTCGCGAAGAGAGTAATCAAACACTCATCCTTTACTTATGAGCGGCCAAGTTTTACAGAGCAAAGACACCTTTAATCTTGTGGGCGTCACATTTGAAAGTAACCTTAACTGGCATAAACACATTGTATCTAGAGCCACAGCAGATTCAAAAAGCTTGGATTTCTCTTTCGAGTCAAAAAGTATTTTTCCCCTTCTAATTTATACATTTTATATGTGTCCCAAATCCGACCTCCCTTGCAATATTGTTCTCATATCTGGGGCATGGCGTCTCCCACAACTCTAAGCATTCTTGATTCCATCCAAAGGAGAGCTATTCGTCTCATTAATGATATCTCACTGACAGAAAGGCTTCCCTCTCTTGCCCATCGTCGGGCTGTGGGGGATTTATCGCTTCTTTATAGGTACTTCCATGGCTTCTGCTCTGAAGAATTGTCCAGAATAGTTCCTCCACGGTTCCCACCAGAGAAACTGGTAGTGCCGCGAGTATGCATCCCTATACGGTTCAACTGGACAGGCCCGGAACTTCCCACTTTGTTCGTTCTTTTATCCCTAGAATATGGAACCTGCTGCCTGCGGAGGTCTTTTCTTCCCCCAAATCTTCAAGTATTTAAGTCCCGTGTCAAGAAACTCCCTCTTACCTCGCTTAAGACACCCACGGTACGTTAGTATTTAGGCTTTAAGCCTTCGTGGTTTGTCCAAAGATAAAAAAAAATAGAGTATAGGGCCTCGGCTACGATAACAAGCAGAAGCGACGAGCGAAGGGTATCAAATCTTTGTACTGGTGGCCGGTACTGGCTACAATATTTTGTGGTAAACAGCATTTTGAAACCAGTTTACATACATAGAAAATGCTCCGCCGATAATATTTGTTCATTTCAAGCGGCAGTGGCATAGCTATTTTTCTCACGTATATTGCAACCACCTAATTTAAAAATACAAATTATTTTATGCTAACGCAAAGATCAGTGCCGCATTAAGACTTCCTAATGCCCTAAGCAGTTCACCCCTGTGGTGCCCCCTAGACATGAAATTATTTTTGAGGACCAAAAAAAATGATCACCTTTTTACAACATACAACATTTCTCTTCACTAACCCTAAACTTATCACCTTTTTTCAAATATACAAAATTTCCTTTTTACTATTTTCCCAACCGAAACATTTTTAAAAAGACATAAAAAAATGGTGCCTTCCACAACGTGATTCCTTAAGCAATTTTAATTTGCTTAAAGGTTAATCCAGAACTGGTAAAGATAAAAGCAGCGCTCTCACACTCTCCGCTCTCCGCTTGCCGCTCTAACGCTTGGAATTATAGCCATAGCCCAAGGATATAAACTTTACTATAGGGAGCGCTCGATCCCGTTTAAGCCTATGTCCACAAATTTTGTGACGTAATCTTTTCCCTTATCATCTGTGCACATTCAGAAGTACTCCACCGCCTTACCGTTGAGTTTCATAAGTGTCAAAATTTTCAAATTAAACCAATAGGATGGCTTTATTTTGACAGTGTTGACAAGTATGAAACTCAGCAGTAAAGCGGCTGCGATATATTTCTGATGTTTCTCTTTAGTGTATTCTGTAGTGCGTCCTTTGTTTACAATCGTGGTGGAAGCTTTTTTTCGTGTATTTGGCGTTATGTTTTGCTTTGTAGTCATTGGAACTTTGGAATTCGTTTAATTTTTATCGTTTGTTATAGTTAGGTTGTTAATAGTGGAACACTAATTTAAATAATAATTGTTATGGTAAAAAGGTGACGTCACAAACATAACGTATATTTTCGGACAAATACTAAAAATTAAGCGCTCCTTATTAAAAAGTTTATCTCCTTGGCCATAGATAGCCTAAGAGATGTTTGTCAAAAATATTTTATAGTGTAACGCTGCCTTTACGTAATGTAATATACTAAATTTTTCAGTAACAACATAGCAAGAGCACTTTAGTTTACTCAGTTCACTTAGAATATAAAGTCTACAAAATAGACTCGAATGGTCTAAGTATATCCTTAAAGTTGCAGATTCTCATGACACTTGAACATTTTCGTGACCAGTAGCGCGAATGGCCTAAAATACTTTCCTGTTTTAAATTTAGTGTCCCATGGAGCATTAGACCGACTGATGCGCTTGAAATAATTAATTCTTTAAATCCTTTTAAATATTTTTACAAAATCCCCATGAGTAAAAAACCCGGGTATGCAACAAGGAGAGCTATACAGGGTGATTATTTTTAAGTCGGCACTATTACTAACTTTCTTTTTATTGGAAGATACGATGTCGGGTAAATTAGCAAAATAGCATTTTTTCGCTGATTAACTTGCTGCCAACAAAAAAACAATTAAACATGGTGTTTTCGATTTATTGCAAAAAATATACTTTTTTTAACGGAACACCCTGTATATTATAACTATATTCCAAAGATCTATTAAAGACCATTATTAAAAGTCCTTATGTGTTATATCGAATTTTTAATAGTTTCGGAAATATGCATACCTTGCTTTCGTTGCTCTTCACTTATGTGTAGTACTTCAGTCTTATGATATTATTTTACTAACTGTAGTTGTATAAAATTGTCATTTAGGGTCTTAAATACTACAACTGGTACAAAATAAAATGTTCTTTATTTATCTATGTGAATGACAGACATGACGTTAAAACAAATTCAATGATTATGTCAAAAAAATTCCACTATAATTCGCTCCAGGGTACCCCAGGCAGGAGAAAAAAATTTCCGATAAATACTTGTGTTGTCATAGTAATGCAACCAAAAGTACACATTTGATTTGTCAAAAAACAGTAGTGTGGAATTTTCTTAGAAATAGATTTTGAAAAGTCTAACAATTCGGGAACATTGTAAGATCAATAAATGACATACGACTAAAATACTTTAATAGTTTTGCTATTTTTGTGGTATACTAAAAAAAAACTTTTTAAATTTTTCTATTAACTACTTTGTCAAAATAACTATTAATGTGAAACACTTTGTTAAAACAACTCACATAAAAAGGAACAAAAAGAAGCATTGTGAAAATAATTGATCCATGGATTAACAAAGCTCACTGTTTATTCGGTATTATGAAATGATACATTATCATAATGTAAAATTAATTAACTTTTTGGCTGTCAGTCGCATTATAGTCTATTTTATTGCTTTTCTTGAAACAAAAACACACAAAAATATTTTTATTTTAACGATGGAATTTTAACAATGATTTAATATTGAAAACGAAGATTATTTGATTATACAAGGTGTCCATTAACTTTCCCGACAAACTTTAAAGGCTGATCTTACAATGGAAAATAAGAAAAAAACTTTATATTATCAATCAGGGCAGCCGAGAGGCAGTTAAAGACGGTTTAAATTAGGGTAGGGCGGGACTAGTTGAGCTATTTTTCACTTGATCGGTAATAGCTCCTCAAAAATAAGTCTTAATGGCTTATAATGCATACTGATGGCCTAGCAATGTATTCCTTATTAATAGTGTCCACAGTAATTTCTTTTTAATAAGTCGAATTTAGGAGCTACATCTATTTTAATGTAGATAGTCAAGTATGCCCAACGTACCCCATAGGTGGGGTAAGTTGAGCAAGGATATGGGGCTAGTGGAGCACTTAGAAAGTATAGTCAAATCATGGCTTGAATGTTAGATACGTTCACAATAAAAATACATTTTGACAATTTGCTTTTTATATTTATAATCTTATAGTGACAAAACAACAAGTCTTATTAATAAGACAGCAACGCACCTAGCCTAGCTTAACTATTGGATTTAATATCTATGAATTCACCTTCGTTTTTAAACTTTTTAGGCAGTTTTATTTTGCATCTCTTGTAATACCTTCTGTATCTGTTAAAATTGCAACTTTTTTGTACCAGCCTTTGGGTATGGTCGAACTATTTCCAGCGAAAATTTATAAGTTGGATAGGTCAGCTCGTTTTCTTTGTTGCTTGTATAAGGTTCGGGTTGCAGCCTCTTTTAAATGTTGAGAAGACTTTAGTAGTTTTACTGTTATAAGTCCGTATTCTAAATAATAATAATAAAAAAATATTTTATACTTAAAACCGTGGGGTTAGTTGGGCAACTGTAGCTCAACTAACCCCAACCTGAAATTTTAAAGAAAAAGTGAATTTATTAAAAGACCGGTTAGAATTGTATCCAAAATCATTATACATATTAAAACAGCAATAAATTTACTTAAGATTAACACTTACTTGATTGAGAACGGAATAGATTCAACTATTACAGATAAAATTATCCGGCTTGCAATTATTTTACTTTTTATCACAAAATAAACAATGCGCACGGACACTTTTCTCGATCGCCGCGTCATCACTAGTGGTCGCACAATGAGTTTCCCTTGCGCAACCCCTTCTTTATGCTATTTGATGCTTTTGCGTGCGGTCGATAGTTTATGAGATATTTTGATTGCCCAACTTACCTCTATGCTCAACTAGCCCCGCCCTACCCTACCGGAGCTTGGACTGATAAAACGTCGCATACATGTAAAGTGTGATATAACGTTGAATTTAGAATTAAAATACGAGTTTTTAAGTTTAAAACCAAATATTTCGCCTATTTGAAACAACAAAGTTGATGATGGGTGGCTCAAAGACGAAACGTCGGATCTTAAATTTAGTGACATCATTTTCTAGAACAGGAAAAGTGACCATGTCATTAATAAGTTATTGGCAAAAAAATGCGTTTAAGATGATGGCATCCATCATTAATAAGTTATTGGCAAAAAGATAACAAAAAGACACAAAAGTGGGCAAATGCAGACACTCCCAAGCAGCAAGCTGACGTCTTATTGACGAAAATTGTCGCATATATATTTTTTAAAAGCTAAAATGATGCGATATTTTATTTGAAAATTAAAATAGAAAAAAACTCTTTACTGCATGCAATTTCCTTGCAATGCAAAGTAGCATCTCTCGGAACACTGTCCAACTTGGAGATGCAGATTTTTACACTAGCCGAAGATATTTCTTTCAAAGCTAAGTGAGATCACCTACCGCAGACCGCTCTCGAATTATTTTGGTCTAATGGGTACGGCTTAGACGATAAAAAGCGAAGATATTGCAGAAACGTAGTAGTGTATTGTCCATTACGCCATCTATCGGTATGTCAAAAAAACTATTAAATATATATAATATTTTTATTAACACGTCTTTAAAAATTTTAATAAGGTTTTAAACAAAATGTTTACAGCTCCTAACAGTCTACTAGAATATCTTGCCTTCTCGACTAGCCATCACCAGTTAATCACACAACACACACTTATTAGGTAATGAATACATTTAATTATGTCTATTAAAAAACTCTTTTCTTTAAAAAAGAAACTAAAAAGCTAGAAAACCACGTAGAAAACAAATGCACAAAGCGGTCACCTTCGGTCGAAATTAACGTAGCTAATTTTACCATCATTTTATTTTTATTCGCTCCAAAATACATAATAAACATTTTGTTTGACCTAATTTTTATTTGCATGATTTTTAACAATAAAATGTTATGAAAAGGCCATTTCCTTTAAATTATGTAAAAAAACATAAAATAATGTTGTTAAGCTGCCATTATAAATAAAACAAATCAAGAAAATTGCTTTAATGTTAGTTAAATACCAATGTTAATAATATGGTTTAAAAAGTATGAATATGCGTTGAAGGTTTGCCTTCAAATATCCAATATTTATTTGCCTGCAACAAAAACGCGTGCTTTATTTAATCAGGATTGGTATGCCGTCATTTTTGTATGCTTGCCGGCAATTCGCCTGCATGTAAAATTTATTGGCAATTAAGTGTTTATTTAGGGTTGACTTTTTAATGCGTATAAGATGTTGGCATAATCTTGCCACCAATTGCCAATGCTTTACCATCAATGCCAATATGAAAAATGTACATTACCGGAAAATAGTGTTTGCTGGGTATTGATGAAAAAAACATATTTTTTTAAATTAAAATAACATAATTAATTGGGGTGACTTATTTTAATTAAGATGAACTGTATTTAAAACCCCTTAAAATTGTGTCAAACTAATTGTTTATTATAAAAAACTCCGCGCGTCAGTATACAGGGTGTTTATTAAACATGGGGCAAAAATTTAAGGTGTAATTTTTTATGTTATTTTATGAAAAAAGTTTCTATAAACATATGTCCGGAGTTGCTTCCTCACTAAGATACAGGGCGTGAAAATTTAAGGAAAAAGTTTTTTCTAAATATTTTTAATATGCTTAAGCCGATTTGTATAAAATTTGGTATATTTATTTAAAGTAATAAGGCGCTTATTAAGCCCTAACCAGATTGTTATTATTGGGTCCAGTGGCGTCTCAGTGGGCACCACAACTTATATTATTGATTCCTCGTATCACACTGCTGGAATAAGTCTTTTGAGTTTCTAGGTGAGTCCCAGATCGTTGCTCTTGATATATCCAGAGCTTTTGACCAGGTCTGGCATGCCGCACTTCTTAATAAACTTTTCTCCTATGGTCTTTCAACTAAACTCTGTACTTGGCTCTCTAGTTATCTATCTGATCGTCGTATATCAGCTATTGTGGACGGCCATTCTTTAAGCTTTCACAAAGTAAATGCTGGTGTGCCTCAGGGCTCAGTTCTGGCACCAACATTGTTTCTTCTTCACATCAACGACCTTCTCTCGTCCACAACTAATTCCATTCATAGTTTCGCCGACGATAGTACCCTTCACTTCAGTTTCCAGGTTCCTAAACCCATCACTAAACCTGACTTGGAAAACAAACGCAAAGCGATGCAGATATCTCTTTCGCAGGATCTTAATTTAATATTGGATTGGGGCGCTAAAAATTTCGTCCATTTTAATGCATTCAGAACACAATCATGTTCCTTGTCGCGAAAACAGTCATCAAATACTGATCCTCTACTTATGAGCAGCCAAATTTTACAGAGCAAAGACACCTTTAATCTTGTGGGCGTCACATGTGAAAGTAACCTTAACTGGCATAAACACATTTTATCTTCAGCCACGGCAGCTTCAAAAAGCTTGGATTTCTTTTTCGAGCCAAAAAGTATTTTTCCCCTTCTAATTTATACACTTTATATGTGTCCCAAATCCGACCTCCCTCGGAATATTGTTCTCATATCTGGGGCATGGCATCCCCCACAACCCTAAGCATTCTTGATTCTATTCAAAGAAGAGCTATTCGTCTCATTAATGATCCTTTACTTACAGAAAGGCTTTCCTCTCTTGCCCATCGTCGGGCTGTGGGGGATTTATCGCTTTTTATAGGTACTTCCATGGCTTCTGCTCTGAAGAATTGTCCAATATAGTTCCTCCACTCACGGTTCCCAACAGAGAAACTCGTGGTTCCGCGCGTTTGCATCCCTATACTGTCCAACTGGACAGGCCCCGAACTTCCCACTTTGTTCGTTCTTTTATCCCTAGAGTTTCTAGATTGTGGAACCTGTTGCCCGCGGAGGCCTTTCCTTCCTCCCCAAATCTTCAATTATTTAAGTCCCGTGTCAACAAACTCCCTCTTACCTCGTTTAAGACACCCACGGAACGTTTGAGAAAAACAAAGTACGCCACTGACTTTTTGACGTTTTGAATTTTTTTTTAATTAGGCAATTAATATTACAACTTTTTAATTTCTTGTATTTTTTTTTGTATCCAGTTTAGTTTTCGAAAAAAAATTAAGCCACTTTAAGTGATTCTAAAAAGTAGCCCTAAGCAGCATAAAATAAAATCTAAAATTTAAAAATGAAGAAATTCGACCTTAGTAAATGGGGAGAATGACAATTTTCGATAAAATACACAACTGCTAATTTATTTTAAGGCAAATAATTGTTTTATTTTAATTTTTGCTTTTTATATCATGTTGTCTATGGGTACTTTCTGGAGAAAATTAAAGTAGCGTTAATATGTTTTTTCCAAAACGAGGGTAGATGCAAAAAATACACAAAATTGAAAAGTTGTAAAAATAATTGCTTAATTATATAAAAATATAAAAACGTCAAAAAAGTCAGTGGTGTACTTTTTTCTAAATAACATAAGTTGCGGTGCCCACTGAGACGCCACTGGACCCAATAATAAAAATCTGGTTAGGGCTTAATAAGCGCCTCATTACTTTTAATAAATTTACCAAATTTTATCCAAATCGGCCAAAGCATATTAAGAATATTTAGAAACAACTGATTTTCTTCTTAAAATTTTATCGCCCTGTATCTCAGTAAGAGAGCAGACATATGTTTATAGGAACTTTTTTCATAAAATAACATAAGGCATCACACCTTAAATTTTTGCCCCATATTTAATTAACACCCTGTATAAGAAGCCTTTTTCGGAACCTAAATAATAAATGCCTCACTTACTGCCAACTTTGCCAAGTTCTAAAGCATGCTCGGCAGGATGGCTTCAAATTTAACTTATTTAAGACACTGTCTCACAGGAATAGGATAGCTATCCTCTTAGTTTGGACACGTTTCCCCTGGCTCCCAAGTACATTGTGTGCTTGATAAATCACTTAACCCACCTTCTTACTTTTTAAACTTAAAAACAATTATTAAGCTAAAGCTAAAAATGTTTATAGTAGGGGCCTGGACAATTTATTCTGAAAGCACTGCCGCAAAGTAGGCAAAAAATTATAATGTAAAAAAACCCTTTTGTAAACAATGACTTACTGCAGAAAAAAATATCAAACTCGACGAGTTTCTGGTTTCTCGCGCGACGTGTCAGTTTTTATGGCAGGACAGAGGAAATAAGAGGTTATTTTGTTCTGTTGGGAACCGTGAGTGGAGGAACTATACTGGACAATTCTTCAGAGCAGAAGTCATGGAAGTACCATCGCGTTCAAAAACTCAGACACTCAAAATATTATATGCTACTAGCTCCCTGACTATTATAATTTTTTTTTTTGACTGACAACGTAATACCTGTTAAGTTTGGATAGTTTTATTATTGGGATATAGACAATTCAGGTAATTTATACCAGCTAGGTTTATTTATTACAGAATTAAATTACTTAATTATACAAGTGTAGGAAATCAAGCAAAACAAGCTTGTGTGTGTTTTTTTTTAAACGCGATCCATCGCTTTCAAAAAATACACAAACGCAAAAATTAAATAAGGTTTTTTATTTAAATTAAATAAATCAAATAATTATTACATTATTTAAACAACAACAGGTTATACTCTTAAAAATAGAAACTATATTAATATTTTGTAATAGAGCCATTATTTTCTAATACACTCCGCAAACGTCGGGGCATACTAAACACTAGATTTTGTGTAAGCTGGTTATCAATATGATCCCAAGCTTGCATAATTTTTTGCTGGAGCTCTTCTTGATTTCTTGGTCGAAAATCATGTTGGTGAATTATTTTTAACATAAGCCCCCACACATTTTCGATCGGGTTGAGATCAGGGCTCTTTGGAGGGAACGGCAGCACATTAATATTATTTTCGTCAAGGAATGCATTAATAATTCGGGCCTGATGGACTGGCGAGTTGTCATGCTGAAAAGTAAAATCATCCCCATATACAGCTTCCACCGATGGTAGCATAACTTGCTCTAATATATCCCTATAAACGGGCGCAGTAAAACGTCCTGGAATAACTCTTAAAAACCCTGGTCCTCTGGCACTAATCCATGCCCAAACATTAACCGAAAACCTACCGCTTCTTGCAACCTTTCTAGTATATTGACTATTATATCTCGTTCCAGTGGGTCTATATACTCTAATTTTTCCATTATGACACGACTGGAAAGTTTTCTCATCAGAAAAAATAACTTTTGGCCACAGATTATCTGCATTTAGAAACTCCTGGCAAACCGCATTCGTCTAATTTTATTTTCTTCCGTCAAAAAATTTTATTTGCTGCGGACCTATTCCTTATAATTTGGGAATTCCGAATTCTCCTTCTAGCGGTTTGAATGGATGCCGGAAAGTTAGCGACTTCTTTGGCTTGGAGAGCGGTGTGAAATGGATTGGCCTGTAAATATTGTATTAAACCGGCATCTTGCTCCGCATTTGAGCTTTTTTCCGGCCTGAGCCTGGGTTTCTTCTCATATCGCCAAAATTATTGATTTTTTCTTTGCAAGTAGAACGGTGTTCTTGTCTACGCCAATCTCATTGGCTATATTCCTTATTGCAACTCCTTCAATAACTCTTGTATGTAGTATTACTTTTTGTTGCTGGTTTAGACGAGGCATAATATCAGCAGATGCCAAAACTGAATATTTTTTTGACTGACAACCTATACTGACAACTAAGTACCTATTAATTTTTGATAGTTTCATTATTATTATAATATAGAAAATCAGGTAATTCATAAAAGTCCGGGAGATCAAACCAAATAAGCTTGTCTGAGTTTTTTTTGAACGCGATGGTACCTATAAAAAGCGATGGATCACCCACAGCCCAAGAGCAAGAGAGGGAAGCCTTTCTGTTAGTAAATTAATGAGACGAATAGCTCTTCTTTGAATAGAATCCAGAATGCTTAGGGTTGTGGGGGAAGCCATGCCCCAGATATGAGAACAATACTCGAAGGGAGGTCGGATTTGGGACACATATAAAGTGTATAAATTAGAAGGGGAAAATACTTTTGGCTTGAAAGAGAAATCCAAGCTGTTTTGAAGCTGCCGTGGCTATAGATACAATGTGTTTATGCCAGTTAAGGTTACTTTCAAATGTGACGCCCACAAGATTGAAGGTGCTCTGTAAAACTTGTTCGCTTGAAGACGAGTATTTGGTGACTCTGTTCTCGACAAGGAACATGATTGTGTTTTTGGATTTATTAAAGTGGACGAGAGTTTTGGCGCCCTGATCCAATATTAAATTAGGATCCTGCAAAAGAGATATTTGCATCGCTCTGCGTTTGTTTTCCAAATCAGGTTTAGTAATGGGTTTAGGAACCTGAAAACTGGAGTGAAGGGTACTATCGTCGGCGAAACTATGAATGGAATTAGTTGTACACGAGAAAAGATAGTTGATATGAAGAAGAAAGAATGTTAGTGCCAGAACTGAGCCCTGAGGCACTCCAACATTAACTTGGTGAAAGCTTGAAGAATGGCCGTCCACAATAACTGATATACGTCAATCAGATAGATAACTAGAGAGCCAAGTACAGAGTTTAGTTGAAAGACTACAGGAGGGAAGTTTATTAAGCAGTGCGGCATGCCAGACCTGGTCAAAAGCTTTGGATATATCAAGAGCAACGATCTGGGACTTACCTAGAAACTCAAGAGACTTATTCCAGCAGTGTGATACGAAGGCTACTGCTGTAGATCTTTTGTGGTGAAATTTATACAGACTACTGCTGTAGATTTTTTGTGGCGAAATTCATACTGCCTGCCGTGCAAAATTTTGTGTTTTTTAAATACTTAAGAATTTGTGAATTAATGAATTTTTCCATTACTTTACAAAGAACTAAGAGAATTGAAATTGGTCTATAGTTAGATGGAACAGATTTAGATCCTTTCTTGGGAATAGGTTGAACACGTGCAGCTTTCCAGCCCTCCGGAAAGATACCTGTGTAAGAAATTCGAAAGAGCCGAGTTAAGATTGGTGCAAGTTCTGGAGCACATTCTTTTAAAACGACCGCTGGTATGCCATCCAGCCCAGACGATTTCTTGGTGTTAAGGGAAGAAAGGATGCGCTTAATGTGTTTTACCTTAAAAATAATATTGGGCATTTTATGAGGAACCGGGGTAACCGCTAGAATTGGATGATTTACGGGAGGGTCAAGGGTGGAATTGGCAGCAAATTGTTTAGCAAACAATTCTGCCTTTCCTTTAGCGGTAGAAATAATTTCATCTTCCAAAGTAAGTGCTGAAAAAGAACTGGTACAAAAATTCCTACTTATGTTTTTCGCAAAGGACCAAAAAGATTTGCTGCCATTTGAGCAAGAAAGAACTTTGTTTTTAATGCGATTGTCGAATGAGTCGTTGGCTTCAAAAATTGTTTGATTGTAGTAGTTTTTTACTTCAATGCTGGTCTGTCGGTTTTCTGGACTAGGATCCTGTAGAAACTTCTTGTGAGCCTGAACTTTTAAAATTCTAGCTTTATCACAAGATTTGGAAAACCAGGGTTTGTTATTGGATTGTTTGGGGTTCTTGATGGTGTGCGGAATGTAGGTTTCAATGCCAAATTGAATTGATTCAGTTAGTTGATTGCAAATGTTAGAAGGATCACAAGAAGAAAAGCAGATGGAATTCCAGGGGTAGGTGGCAAAGAAGTTCCTTAGGCCATCCCAGTCGGCTGAGTTGTAGTACCATACGGTGCGTGGTGGCATGCATTCATTTACCTCGGGATGTGCAGGGTAAGATATAGTAACTGAGCCATAATCTAAGCGACCTAGGGGAGCTGTGACAGATGTTTAATAGAGTTCGGGGTTGGTGGTAAGAAAGAGCCCAATATATCTAAATAGGCCAATTTTTTAAAACTCGACACACACGATACCTACTACTTAGGCTTCATGTAAGCCCTTATTGGCAGACAAAAAACAAGTATTCTTTTATAAATAAAAAAATGATATCTTAATTCTGCCAAAAGCCTTAACGCTACTTTTCTTTAAAACTTTTTATTATAAAATTAAAATGAAAGCTAGTAATTATATACCGTTTATTTGTCTTTTAGAAAAGGGTTTATGGACTATATCAAAAGGGTATTTATGTAAAGAATTTATAAATGTCTTTATTTGCTAAACTTTAACCCACTTAAGGGCTTAACAATTTAACTTATTTAGACACTGCGTCGGCAACTTTTACTTTTCAGAGTAAATGGTTTCATTGATAAATAATGAGTTAACAATATTAAGCATTAATGAAAAACTAATAAAAGGGTTTTTCTGTCGAATCAAGACAAAAGTTAATTACTTCTAAATTTTTGTCGTAATTAAATTGAAACTTATAAATAAAAATTCCCTACTAATTATACGAAGTATTTTACTTTCTTTAAAGAAAGTTAAAAAACATTCTGCTTTTCTACAGAGTAATCAAGGTTAAGTCGGCACTATTGCTAACTTCTTCATTTAATATTGAAGAGGATATATTACATGTGTGCGTGTGCTTTTTAAAAGCTTTACATCTTTTAAATAGTAAGATAATATACATTGTGTTCCATTTAGAAAAAGTTTTTTTTTTTAGTAAATAGAAAACCTGATGTTTAATTGTCTTAGGGTAGGGCGGGACTAGTTGAGCAATTTTTCACTTGATCGGTTATAGCTCCTCAAAAATAAGTCTTAATGACTTATAAAGCATATTGATGGATTAGCAATTTATCCCTTACTAATAGTGTCCATAGTAATTTCTTTCTAGTAAGTCGAATTTAGGAGCTACATGTATTTTAATGTAGATGGTCAAGTATGCCCAACGTACCCCATAGGTGAGGTAAGTTGAGCTAGGATATGGGGCTAGTGGGACACTTAGAAAGTATAATTAAATTATGGCTTGAATGTTAAATACAATTAAAATAAAAAAAAATTTGGACAATTTGCTTTATATATTTATAATCTTATAGTGACAAAATAACAAATCTCATTAATAAAACAGCAACGTACCTAGCTTAGCTTAACTATTGGATTTAATATCTATCAATTCATCTTCGTTTTTTAAGTTTTATTTTGCTTCTCTTGTAATACCTTCTGTATTTGTTAAAAATTGCAGCTTTTTCTATCTTCAGTTTGATTTGACTCCTTTTTTGGACCAGCTTTTGGGTATGGTCCTATGGTACTATATTCAAAGAAAATTTAAAAGTTAGATAGGTCAGCTCGTTTTCTTTGTTGCTTGTACAAAGTTCGAGTTGCAGCCTCTTTTAAATCTTGAGGAGACTCTAGTAGTCTTACTGTTATAAATCCGTATCCTTAAAAATAAAAAAAAATAAAACCTTTTATACTTAAAACCGTGGGGTTAGTTGGTCAACTGTAGCTCAACTAACCCCAACCTGAAATTTTAAAGGAAAAGTAAATTTATTAAAAAACTGGTTAGAATTATATCCAAAAACTTTATACATTTTAGAACTGCAATAAACTTACTTAAGATTAACACTTACCTGATTAAGAACGAAATGCATTTAACTATCATAGATAAAATTTTCCGGCTTGCAATTATTTTACTTTTTAATCACAAAATAAACAATGCGCACGGAGACTTCTCTCGATCGCCGTGTCACCACTAGTGGTTGCACAATAATTTCCCCTCGCGCAACCCCTTCTTTACGCTATTTGATGCTTTTGCGTGCGGTCGATAGTTTTTGAGATATTTTGATTGCCCAACTTACCTCTATGCTCAACTAGCCCCGCCCTACCTAAACTGTTGATAGCATGTTAATCGGCGGAAAAAATGGTACTACTCTTCTAATTTAGCCGACTTCGTATCTCCAATAATAAAGAAGAAGAAAAGCAGGATATTTTCTTTTAGGCACTGGCTAAACGACCACCGGCGACATTGCTCAATTATAAGATAAAAACCGCGGTCCGGCAGTATTATCCATTTACTTATTTTACTGTTACTATTTTATGAGTATCAATTACCAACAAAAAATGTGCATAAATACGATAATTTGTACCTATAATGTTTTCGACAACTTTATTTTCTAAATATAACTCTTCAACTTCAGCCAAGGTACCTAATTTTTAGTCACATATAAGTATAAAAACATCCAAACGGTACGTAAAATTAACTTATAATAAATTCAATTACATTAGCTAAAAAATACTCAGTAGGCTATACCATTACGTATGCCATGGCTGACACATAATCACAAATCGGTAACATTAAATTTATTTTTTGTATTGATATACATTACCAAAAATGTGCGTTCTAGTGATATATAAATAGTCGTAGAAAAAGTGTAGTATGCAACTCGCACGAAATACTTATTTCCCTCTCGTATAACTTAAAGCACTTGCCTGCAGCTCTTGCTGCAAAAGGCAAACTCTTTAAAAATGAGTAACATTCCGCGTGCTTGTCCCATAATATACTATTTTTCGATTATGACAGATGTCTGCTTTTTCTAGATAAAGGACATTGTTTCCTTGATAAACAATTTATGATCCCTTTGGAAACTTTAAAATATCACGTGTCGCTAATATAAGAATAATAAAGCCTCGTTTTCACGGTGATAGTACTCTTGTGAAAATGCTCTCATAATAGTCCTATTATGAAAGTAGGTGTCTACACGTATAAAAAACTATTATGATAGTAACTAGTAACAAGATGGCTGATACAAAGTTAATTGCAGCGGTAACTGCTGTTGTTGCTGAAATAATAGGAAAAAAGGCAAAAAAAATTAAAAAGTCAAAGAGATCTGGGTTAAAATTTCTTCAGCATGGTCCCTTTTCCCTCTGTTTTTAAAATCAGGAGAGCTTTTTCCACAAACATGGAAACCTTTCATATTATTCCAAAAAATGTATTATGTCAAATTGCCCACGGCTCGGTCTAACTTTCTTTGCAGTTTCTACAATTATTTGTAAAATTTATTGGTAAAATCACATACCAAGTGCAATTTATAAACAAACAAATTTTATCATGAAAGTTGCGCCTAACTATTTATAGGCAAGCGGGAAAGTGCTAAAGTACAGGGTGTCCAGTTTTCGTGTGTTTTCATATACCAGCTCCCTTACTATAAAAGATAGAAAGATGGGGTTTGCGGCTTACTGTCCTATTTTTTATGAAACTTACATTGCCGCAAACGAAATTTTCATAGCCCCCTTTGTTTCTGACATACAGGGCGATTTTGAAAATTTGTCATTTTTGACGGTCCCCTGTATCTCGATTATTTGGTAACTTTTCAATAAAGTGAAAATGGATTGTTATAGAGTTTTTACGTAGAATTCATTGGCGTAGGTAGTTTTTTTCTAAAAGTTTTGTTTTTGAGTTACGACCCAAACTTATGTTTTTTAAATGGGACACCCTATATATTATTTTTTTACCTTTTTCGCTCTTTTACACGCTTTTCAAAAATATATAATAGTCCATATTTATTTTTTTAAAAAAGGAAAATTTTTACATTTTTGTAAAATTTATCATTTTTCGTATAGAAGGCTATGCCCGCAAATCAAAACAAAATTAACAACATCATTTTTATTATAACAACTCTATATTAATACATAATAACTAAGCAACATTAAAAGAAAATAACATATTAATTTATTTTTATTTAGTTTAATTACAAAAATTGCTCGAATTGGGCTCCGTTGTGTTCCAAACATTTTTGACATACTTTTTCAATTTTTCGCAATCCATTTAATAAAGTAATAGGCCTACCCTGCAAAAGCCTAAACGCTTGATGTGTAGCTTCTCGAAGTTGATCAATATTGTGGTATTGCCTCATATATATTTGATTTTTCATATATCCCCATAAAAAAAAATCCAAAACAGAAAGATCTGGGGATCTTGGGGGCCACCTGACTGGTCCATTCGTACCAATCCATTTATCTGGAAATGTTGTGTCTAAATATTCTCTCACTATTTGAGCATTGTGACTTGGAGCGCCATCTTGCTGGTAATAAATATTATTTAGATCGGCCAAAGGAACATCCTCTAATATTTCCATTAGTGTATCTTGCATTATTTCTAGATGTCTATTTCCGGTTAGCGTTCCTTCATAGATAAAATACTTAATTTTAGGACCAAAAATAAAGCATGACACGCTAAATCCAAACCGACCTTGACGTTCTCGAGGAAATGTTACATATTGGTTCGTTTGGGACCAGTACCTTGAATTGTTTCGGTTTAGAATACCAGAACTAGTAAAATAAGCCTCGTCTGACCACATCACCTTTCTTTCAAAATTTGCATTTTCCTGCAACATTTGTAGGTACCAATTGCAAAAACTACCCTACGTTCTGCATCACCGGATGCAAATGCTGGACAAGATGGTATTTGTATGGTCTAAACTTATGTTTCTTTAGTACTAACTGAGTTTTTGATTTTTAACCCCAACTTCGTCATATATTTTTCTGCATGATATGGATGGTTGTACCGCGACAGAAGCCAAAACATTTATTTCATTTTCTTCCCTGTTTTCCTTGTTGTAAAAATTAGGCCTGGGTTTTTTAAAAGATCCGTGTTCAATGAGATTGGCTTTGATATTATGAAATATTCTTTTATCGGGTTGATGTCTTTCTGGATACCTACGAAATAATTAGATATGTAACAACAAGCTAGATAGATAGATAATGATTAAGATTTTTATATTTGTTATGAATATTAATGTTACATATCAATTTTTTTTGTTAATGCTGAATATTACCAATGTCAAAATCTATTCAAATCATCCGATATGCTCACATTATAATAAAAAACATCCTATAATATATCATTGTTGAGAAGGCTACTTCTTAACCTATAGGCATATAATATACTGTTAAACCTTACCGATTAAAATAAAGCTCCGAGGCTGCGTTGGCGTCTTCATTAGCTTGGATAAAACAAACATACATATCGTGTTTTTCATAATTCTCATATCTATTATTTTCTGCCATGTTAAACAATTTTTCTCAAAAATAATAAAGTAAACTTCCACATAACAAAAATCCAAATCAAACAAATAACAGTACTATTTGACAACAATAACAATCCATAATGGCGCATTTACAGAATTTTGTTTTTGTCATGGCTATCCGTGATTGACCATCGGAAAATGATAAATTTTACAAAAATGTTAAAATTTTCCATTTAAAAAAAAAATAAATATGGACTATTATATATTTTTGAAAAGCCTGTAAAAGGGGGAATAAGATAAAAAAATAATATATAGGGTGTCCCATTTAAAAAACATAAGTTTGGGCCGTAACTCAAAAACAAAACTTTTAGAAAAAAACTACCTACGCCACTGAATTCTACGTAAAAACTCTATAACAATCCATTTTCACTTTATTGAAAAGTTACCAAATAATCGAGATACAGGGGACCGTCAAAAATGACAAATTTTCAAAATCGCCCTGTATGTCAGAAACAAAGGGGGCTATGAAAATTTCGTTTGCGGCAATGAAAGTTTCATAAAAAAATAGGACAGTAAGCCGCAAACCCCATCTTTCTATCTTTTATAGTAAGGGAGCTGGTATATGAAAACACACGAAAACTGGACACCCTGTACTATCGCGAGAGCATGATAGTTTCTATCGGGATATTTACATGGTGATAGTTCACGATAGTTCATGTAACAGTCACCATCATGATAGCAACTATCGCGAAAACTATCACCGTGAAAACAAGGCTATAAGCCTTGTTTTCACGGTGATAGTACTGTTGTGAAAGTGCTCCCATGATATTATTATCATCAATAAAATTTTTGTTTAAAAGTCTTAAAACGCGGTTATCGGTTGGTGGTTTTTATGGTGTACGCTTTTGTTTTATACGATTATAGAAAAGCAAGGTTTTAGGTATTTTAACCTCAAAAAATTGTACGATTATGTGGTCGACAGCCGTTCGGTTACACGATCCTTTCCGAAGTTAAAATAAGACGAAAATAAGACACGACTTAAAACGGCATAAATTAAGCCAAGCACTATCCTTATTAAGGGATTATCCCACCATGCATCTGCGCAAGCTCAGATGTCAAAATAAGGCCGGTATTATTTAGTGCCTGGCCTTATTTTACTGTGCAATAATTCTCAAACATCAAATTAACTTGTTTTAGCTAGAATATGAACTATCCGTGATTTAACCATTAGAGTTGGCATGACAATGTGAAAGTAGTTTTAAAGGGTACTACTGCCAACAAAACCTAAAAATGGAATTGATGTAAAGAAGAAGAAGAAGTTAAATTACTCAGTCCTGACTCCTGAGTCTTAAGGCTTACCTTGGTGAAAATTTGAAGCCTGACCATCTACAGTAACTGATTTATGTCCATTAGAAAAAAACACTGAAGGGCATTAACAATGATAAGCCATAAATTATAATTCAAAACAAACTTCTTTGCAATGGTAGCCAAAACAAAAAGCAACTGGGTAAATGTAGACTCAAATCATACAAAACTAAAACTACGCGATTCTTTATTATCAGTTATTTTAATATTAAATTATAAAAAAACAGAAATAATAAAGTTTTAAAACTGAAATCAGATATCTCCAATGAGAACTAATAAAAGCAGTTATCAAGGGAGAAGTTTATTTTCTTTACGAGTCCTACGTGTCGGCAAGAAAGAACGTCAACTGACTATTTTACAGAATTAAGTTACATTATTTATATTATTGCTCTCTACAGAATTTAACTTTATTACAAACTAAATGTTAAAGGGGAGCCATTAAGAGAGGGCTCAAAGAATTTATATACACTGAACTAAAGATTACCCTTTAAAATGGCTTGATCAAAAACCTTTAAAAAAAATCGGTTGTCTGCAAAGTCGGTTTACTGACGATAGTTGAACGTGACAACGTCGAAAGAATCATTCCCTTTATCGCCGCAATTATCGTTGCTATAAACAATTGACACCACATTAACTTTTCACTGCACGCTCACTCAAGTAGGAGAGAAACAGATGTCGAACGACGCGAAGATTGTGCTTCCTTGTCGCACGTTCCGCACTCTCGCTTGCACTTTAAGCCCTAAATAGAACGCGCGAGGTAACGGCACATGTGTCATGTTTTTAGTGTTTTAGTGCATGCAGCCCAGTCCAGACAATATATAAGGATATTATTAACATTATATATGGGCACAATATTTAAATATGTAACACCTAATCGGATACTGTTATGAAACGTTTTTCTCACTTTTATGTCTATACAATGCATAGTGGCTAACAAATGCATAGTAAAGTAACCACTTATATAGGTTTTTTAAAAATATTAATTATTGTCAATGCATTTCAACATCTTTCTTTTGCAGCATGTTTATGGATTCGGGTGAGAGACGCAGCCCCATCATGTTACCTCAAAATCTTAAGGCAATAATTAAAAAGCACGACTGCTGGTTACGGACTGCTCCTCGGTGCCTGAGTGACAGTCAGACGCTGGGGGTTGATCTGCTTGCCGGTGCTCCGCCGCTTCGTACCAATTGGGTGACAGACAATTGTGACGAGGTGGTGGCACAGTTGTAACAGATAAGTAAATATAATAAACCAAAATCTGAATATAATTTTCTCGAATACTACGCCACTGGAATCTCGTCAAAGTACCGGAAGAACGACGCATGGTCAATGAAGCCCATAAATGTCAATAAATTTTATCGACTCTCCTTCTCTTGGTCATGGTTGTAAATGGGATAGAGTGAGACATACGTTTCAGAGACATTACCATTTTCGAGAAAGTAGTTAACAAAATGGCTACAACCCGTTCACATGCCTAATTAGTAAAAAATGTGGTTATAAAGTATTAATAATTTATTATATGAAGGAAAAATCCAAATGGAAACTATTTTGAAGCTCTTATATTGTTAACTCACTTGTACACGTAAGTTTATAATCATTATTACATTATAAATCAATATAAATAACTTTGAGAGTTTTTCTAAGCCCAAATACACCTGACTGTCTCCCCAATAAACAACCTACTATATATATATATATATATATATATATATATATATATATATATATATATATATATATATATATGGGGGGCAAGTCACCGCAAGTAGCTCCCTCTAAAGTTTGCAAATAAAATTGATAGCAGAATTTTTCACCTCCGATGTGCTCATCTATCTAATTGTTGTGACAATACACAGTCCAGTCCAGCCCGGTTAGACTAAGGTAAGTTGGGTTAGAGCGTCATATTTTAGCCTTAGAAAGGAGGTGGGTAAAGATCAGCCATTTTTAGTCAATCATAAACACCAAAATTAAAAGTTTTTATCAAATTTAATTTATTATATCTATAAAAAGTTTAAATATTAATCTTTACATTTTTTCGGAAGTAGTTTAAAAAATAAATAGCAAGTCACATAAAACAGCCATCACACTTGGTATATTTGGTACCGAATTTTGTTATTTTAAGTGATTTTATTAAAAAAATTGTCAAGCATTCAACGCACCAAAACAAATAAGTGCTGCTTAGAAGCCTATTTACTGTAGTGTTCGAAAGACTAAAGCGAATCTTGGTTCGTCGAGTGCTTGACAGATTTGTTTAATAAAATGCCTCAAAATAACAAAATTTTACCAAATATACCAAGTGTGATGGCTGTTTTATGTGACTTGCTATTTATTTTCTTATACTACTACTCTAAAATGTAAGGACCGATACCTAAACTTCTTATAGATATAATAAACTAATTTTGATAAGAGCTTTTAATTTTCGTGACTATATATAGTAGGTGGTAGAGGAGCTTTCCTCGCCTAAGGAGGTACCACCCCACTCACCCTTTAAAGGACCCGTGAAGTCTTAACGGATGTTTTGGGTTTTGGGTATGTGAGTCAGTTTTCCTTCTTCCTTCTCTTTCTTTTCTTTTTTTTCCTTTTAACCCCCAAACTATGTACAAATGATGGCGACACACCCGGAAGTAAAATATTCCGGAGGTAAAATACCCCTCCATTCGGATCTCCGGGCGAGGGGTGCATCCGGGAGGCCTCCGTTCACCATCACCTTCAGTCTTCTAAGCCCCACATACTGTTTCTAACGGAAACACAAATAAGTTCTAAATCTTCAACCAGCCACCTTCTGTTCCCAGGCTACGAACTTATTTCGTCTTTCCGCCCACATGGTGGCGTATGTGCTTACGTCCGCAACGATCTGGCTTGTGCTCGAGTTTTCAATCTTGAATCTGGTAGGCCTGATATCCTCTGGCTCAAACTTTTCCTTAGGCCTTCAACTAAATTTATCTGCTGTTTGTACCGGTCCCCATCTAATAATTCCTATGTCGAATTCTTTGACTTTCTTTCAACAAAGATCGATAGCATAATTTCTCAGTTTCCATCGACTGAAGTAATCGTGCTTGGCGACTTCAATGTCCATAATAAGGATTGGCTGGGTTCTTCAAAAAAGACCCCCAAGGCAGAGCAGCCGAAATCTTCTCAGTCAGTAACTCTCTTACCAACCTTATTATGAAACCCACCTACTTTCCTAGAGCCCCAAATCATAGTTCAAATCCCCTAGATCTTTTCCTACTACCAACCCCGAACTCTATGAAACCTTTGTCACAGCACCCCTAGGTCGCTCAGATCATGGCTTAGTTACTATATCTTACCCTGCACATCCCGAGGTAAATGAATGCATGCCACCACGCACCGTATGGCACTACAACTCAGCCGATTGGTATGGCCTAAGGGACTTCTTCGCCACTTACCCCTGGAATTCCATCTGCTTTTCTTCTCGTGATCCTCCTCAAATTTTCAATCAACTAACTGAATCAATTCAATTGGGCATTGAAACCTATATTCCACACATCATCAAGAACTCCAAACAATCCAATAACAAACCCTGGTTTTCCAAATCTTGTGATAAAGCTAGAATTTTAAAAGTTCAGGCTCACAAGAAGTTTCTATAGGATCCTAGTCCAGAAAACCGACAGGCCAGCATTGAAGCAAGAAACTACTACAATCAAACAATTTCTGAAGCCAAAGACTCCTTCGACAATCGTATTAAAAACAAAGTTCTTTCTTGCTCCAATGGCAGCAAATCTTTCTGGTCCTTTGCGAAAAACATAAGTAGGAATTTTTGTACCAGTTCTTTCCCACCACTAACTTTGGAAGATGAAATTATTTCTACCGCTAAAGGAAAGGCAGAACTATTTGCCAAACAATTTGCTGCCAATTCAACCCTTGACCCTCCCGTAAATCATCCAATTCCAGCGGTTACCCCAGTTTCTCATAAAATGCCCGTTATTATTTTTAAAGTAAAACACATTAAGCGTATCCTACCTACAGAAAGGCTTCCCTCTCTTGCCCATCGTCGGGCTGTGGGGGATTTATCGCTTTTATAGGTACTTCCATGGCTTCTGCTCTGAAGAATTGTCCAGTATAGTTCCTCCACTCACGGTTCCCAACAGAGAAACCTCGTGGTTCCGCGCGTATGCATCCCTATACGGTCCAACTGGACAGGCCCCGAACTTCTCACTTTGTTCGTTCTTTTATCCCCAGAGTTTCTAGATTGTGGAACCTGCTGCCCGCGAAGGTCTTTCTTTCTCTCCCAAATCTTCAAGTATTTAAGGCCCGTGTCAACAATCTCGCTCGCTTAAGACACCCACAGTACGTTAGAATTTAGGCGTTAAGCCTTCGTGGTTTGACCAAAGATAAAAAAAAATTATAGGCAAAAAGAGCTGATCTTTACCCACCACCTGTGTAGCATTTTGATAGCATTTTTCCGCACTTTTTAGAGACACCCTGTAAAACGAAAATTAACATCACTGGCACCCCAGACAAGGAAGATGCTTTACAAAATTAAAATTTCATTGAAATATTACGCTTCACAAAACACTTCTAATTTCGGGCTTAAAAATTGGACGCAAAGCCTAAATAGTCTAAAATTATATTACGTAATTTTATTTGATTGATTTCCAAGCGTAAATGTAATTTGTTGTTTTTAATTTTGCAAAGGCACATCAAATTATCAAGAAAACAATTTGTTTTGTAAAAAGGAGCAGGCACGTGTCAAAACTAAATTAACAATTAACGTGTTTTTTGTCAGACTGTTAAAACAAGTAAAATTTAAAGTCTTCCGACTTCTAAAGATTCTAAATGAGTTGAAGTCGATCGTACAGTATAGAATACAGGGTGGCTTTGGAAAATATTGATAATTTGATCAGTGACGGACATAGGACTAAAAATATTTTGACAATTCCATCACTTCTAGTTATACCCAGTGTTGGGTCGAATACTAAAAATCGGTATTCAAATACGAATACGAATACCGGAAAAACAAAGTATTCGAATACCGAATATTTGAATACTTGGAAGGAAAAAAGTATTCGAATACACGAATACACGGAATCGGTATTCGAATACTGAAAACGTAAAGATTCGAATACTACTAAATATGACAAAATTGAAGAGCAAAAAAAAGGTCCTTACCTTTTTATTTTCCTATTTTGCTTCCCTTTTCTTATTCAAATCATGACAATTTTAGTATTCAGATACTGCTTACACTTTTCGGTATTCGAATACTCGAAACGCCAGTATTCGAATACTCAAAAAAATATTCGTCGAATAATTCTAAAGTATTCGAATACTGAATCCCAAATACTGAGCAAAATAGTATTCTGCCGAACACCAAATACCAAACACACAAATGTATTCTAATACTATTCGAGTACCGGCAAAATGTATTCTGAATACTATTCAGAATACCGAGTATTCGAATACGACCCAACTCTGGGTCGAATACTAAAAATCAGTATTCGAATACGAATACGAATACGAATACCAGGAAAAGAAAGTATTCGAATACCGAATATTTGCATACTTGGAAGAAAAAGTATTCGAATACTCGGTATTCACGAACACCCGAAATCGGTATCCGAGTCCTCACCTAATTTTTCCTACTTTTTGTTCCCTTTTGGTATTCTACTTGTGACAATTTTGGTATTCGAATACTGCTTACACATTCCGGTACTCGAATACTCGGAACGCCAGTATTTGAATAGGTACTCAAAAAAGTACTTGTCAAATACTTCAAAAGTATTCGAATACAGAATCCCAAATTCTAACCAAAATATTATTCGGCCGAATACCGAATACCAAACACACAAATCTATTCGAATAATATTCGAATATCAGCAAAATGTATTCTGAGTACTATTTAGAATACTGAGTATTCGAATACGACCCAACTTTGGATATACCCGAAGTTAATCTTAACATTTTTGTTTTTAACCAAGGTGGAAAATTTCAAGATTAATTTTGTGACAAAAAAATTGCAAGATATGATTATATAGATATATAGAATAAGTAGGTCAAAATGTCAACTAGCTTGTAGTTAAACAGTATCCTGAACAAACAATCATGGAATTTAGTACATTTTTAGTAATTTTGCCTTTTAACAGAACTTTTGCTATAAGCCTTCATTTTGGCAACGTTTTCTAAATTTAATAAAATGTTAAAGAATATTTCTGCATATTTTTTTTTCGTTTAAGCCTGTAGAATAGGTTAATATAATTTAATAATTATAATATTAATTTATAAATTATACATACAATATCCCTTTAAAACGTAATATACTAGAACAAGAAAAAAAAGTTACTTTAAATGTGTGTACAATTAAAGAAACACAAAAACATTGCAACATTTATACAAATTTAATTGAAGGGCTTGGAGAAAGAAGGTAACAAGCAGTGGCGTATCCTCCGGTATTCCATGTGTTCCGTCGAACAGGGGCCTAGAGGTCCCAGGGGCCCAGGCGCCCGGGCCACGAAGTATTTTTGAAATAAAACTATCCGATACGAAACTATACGATTTTTTAATATTGCCTTAAACTTTATAGGCAAGTACCAGTACCGTCCCTGAAAATTTAATTTCGGAGTTCGAAGAAGTTTTAAGTTTTAACAGGGCCCGTATTCTTAACTTCTCGATAGGTGACGACTCGGTCGGTATCGAGTTCTCGATATTTCTTTCGAAACCTACCGGCCTTATTTTCTCATCTGTTTTTACGTAAATAATTAATAGGATAAAGACTAATTTAATAAGGATAGTGCCTAGTTATGGAACTCGGGAGATGTCGACTCAGAATCGAATTTCAAATAAGTTTAGAATCAACATTCGGTAGCGACTCGATACGTTACGTCTCGAAACAGCGGTTAATAATCCGGCTGCAGGTGTCGCATGTCGATTGGAAATGAAATTAAACCTATTATTTCTTGCAATTAATAGATGGCAGGTAAATCTAGGTGGTGATTCCCCGAATGTTAAATCTGTGTGTTGTTACCGGTATACTAATAGAGTATTATTTGTGTTTAGCTTTTAGTTTTTTTTTTATTTCTTTCTATATCAATCATTTTTATTAATAAAAATTATTACTTGCAATATATTTGTTTATGTATTGTATTTTTTAGCTTTTTATCAGTACCCTCTCGCAAAACCTTAAAACTGATATAAATTTAATATTTAATAGGAGCCCGAGAATCTGATGAAACACAGGCCCGTACTGGTAACAAGCCACAATTTGCAAAATCTCAAAATTAAAAAATTAAATAGTTTTTTTGTTACCCAATACAATTTTTTGATTTTGTTTTCACATCTTGAAACATTTTTGTGTAAATTTACTGCTACAAAAGCAGGTTTGTGAAGCATAATTATTAGGATTTTAGGATTTAATTTAAATATTAAAGTTGTTGCATGTTAAGCTAGTTATTAGCTTAACATGCACTAAAGTATTATGTTTTGTGGGACTCTAATGTTTTAGTAAGAATTTTTAAAAATGTATGAGTTTAACGACATTTTAATATTGTTACCAAAATGACCCGTGTTCCCGAATAATATATTCAATACATTTGTAAGAAAGTATTAAATTTAAAGGTTTTTTTTTTTCTTTACATATTTTGTAAGAATTGCTTTTATTTGGCAACAAGGTCTATAAACCGCTTGGTAAAAGAAAATAATTTTTTCCACTTACACCATGTTGTCAACCCAACCTCCTAACACATCCTCCTATACCACCCAGGGGCATTTACCATCAATAAGTTGACTACAAGACCAAGAAGATTTAATTATTTATTAAAATTCTTAAAAGTTTTGTTTCAATACAAAGGTTAGATCAGTTTGTTTACGGTATTAGGATTATCATGTGTGGGAAAGTTTTCTGAATAACCGTTCGTGAGTTGATGATTACAAATTTACGCGCGATATATTTTTTAAAGATTAGTTTTTAATTTGTTTCTGGGTCTTTACGGTTAAATTAACGATTTTGTAGGCAGAAACAAATTATAAGATTAGGTTTTTAATTTGTTTTTGGATCTTTTGGTTACATAAACGATTTTGTGGGCAAAAACAAATTATTAGATTAGGTTTTTAATTTGTTTCTGGGCCTTTACGGTTAGATATACGATTTTGTGGGATAAAAAAATATATAATATTAGGTTTCTAATTTGTTGCTGGGTCTTTACGTATGATAAACGATTTTGTAGGTAGAAACAAATTTTAGGATTTATTTTTTTTTTTGTAGCTGGGTCATTACGGTTAGATAAACGATTTTGTAGGCAAAAACAAATTCTAAGATTGAGTTTTTAATTTGTTGCTGGGTTTTTTAATGAATGAAAAAATAAATATCAGCTAATTAAAGTTTATTAGGTGGACAAGTGGACAACACTCTAATAGCCGATGATATTTTCCTTTACTGCTGAGCCCTAGATCCTAAAAGTACGATCACTATTTATATATATATATATATATATATATATATATATATATATATATATATATATATATAAAATTAAGATTTTTTAAAACAATTTTTCTAAAATTTTGTAAATTTTAAAAAGTGCTGGTAATAAGTAATAGAAAATGTTTAATTTCGATAATTTAATACATTGTTTTAATATTTGTCTTTACAGATTGTACTTGAAAACGCGCTTACGAAGTGACTTTTTGTGTATATAATTTTAAATATTCTAAAATATAACAGAATTTTTAAGTATACTGTGCAGCGTTCAGATAAAACTGATTAGTTTTAATTATTTACTAAATTTACTTGGTCAATAAAAAAACGTTTTATATAATTTATTTGCTTCCGAAGCCAATTTCCCACCTTGGTGATTTAAAGCCCTATATAATATTCATCTTTTAGATTCCCATATATCGCCAATTTACGTAGACAAACTGTATAACACCATTAAATTTTGAAATTAATATTTTACATCTTAAATAATGACAAAAAACTGCGGTTCTGTCAGAATCTTTACGTTTTCATTTATCTGCTGTACGGATGGAATGAGATCTCATATTTAATATCCTGCTTGATGTACTTTAAAAAGCCCCAGCGATATTTTTTGTATACCTTATTAAAATTCTTAAATTTTGTATATTTTTATTATTTAGATGGTACGTTTTTTTCAAAGTTTACATTAAAACTTGCAAATTAGAGAAAAAACGCGGTAGAGAAGGTCTGGGAAGCTCCACTCATTAAGGCTAATTTGAATATTCTGAATTCCCCGTAACCTATAAGTCTTTATTCAAAAGGGCGTTAATTTCTAAAATTTATTGTTTATAAGAGGGTATACTTAATTCCTTAATAAATCAACGTTTTCAGTAAAAAACTTTATGTTTTTAAAACCCCTTACCACCTACATTTTGAAATAATAATTATGCAAATTAATAGGGTAGAGCGGGGCTAGTTGAGCATAGAGGTAAGTTGGGCAATCAAAATATCTCAAAAACGATCGACCGCACGCGAAAGCATCAAATAGCATAAAGAAGAGGTTGCGCGAGGGGAACTCATTGTGCGACCACTAGTGGTGACGCGGCGATCGAGAAAAGTATCCGTGCGCATTGTTTATTTTGTGATTAAAAAGTAAAATAATTGCAAACCGGAAAATTTTATCTGTGATAGTTAAATGTATTCCGTTCTCAATCAGGTAAGTGTTAATCTTGAGTAAATTTATTGCAGTTTTAATATGTATAAAGTTTTTGGATATTATTCTAACCGGTTTTTTAATAAATTCATTTTTTCTTTAAAATTTCAGGTTGGGGTTAGTTGAGCTACAGTTGCCCAACTAACCCCACGGTTTTAAGTATAAAATGTTTTATTTTTATATTATTTTTTAGGATACGGACTTATAACAGTAAGACTACTAGAGTCTCCTCAAGATTTAAAAGAGGCTGCAACTCGAACTTTGTACAAGCAACAAAGAAAACGAGCTGACCTATCTAACTTAAAAAAATTCTCTGGAAATAGTACCATAGGACCATACCCAAATGCTGGTCCAAGAAAAGGAGTCAAATCAAACAGAAGATAGAGAAAAGGCTGCAATTTTAACAGATACAGAAGGTATTACAAGAGAAGCAGAATAAAACTGCTTAAAAAGTTTAAAAAATGAAAATGAATTGATAAATATTAAATCCAATAGCTAAGCTAAGATAGGTACGTTGCTGTTTTATTAATGAGATTTGTTATTTTGTCACTATAAGATTATAAATATAAAAAGCAAATTGTCAAAATGTATTTTTATTGTAAATGTATCTAACATTAAAGCCATGATTTGATTATACTTTCTAAGTGCTCCACTAGCCCCATACCCTTGCTCAACTTACCTCACCTATGGGTACGTTGGGCATACTTGACTATCTACATTAAAATACATAATGTAGCTCCTAAATTCGACTTATTAGAAAGAAATTATTATGGACACTATTAATAAGGGATAAATTGCTAATCCATCAATATGCTTTATAAGCCATTAAGACTTATTTTTGAGGAGCTATAACCGATCAAGTGAAAAATTGCTCAACTATCCCCGCCCTACCCTACTTATGTTTGGTACTTACGTTTAAATTTTCACAGAAGAAAAATTACATTTACCTTCATCCAAAACGTTTTTCGACGACTTAAGGATTAAAGTGGTTTCGTGGAGCGAAAATGAGCTAAGTTAACATTCTAGCTTTATTGTTTATACAGGGTGGCGCCTTTTCATTGGCCTTACTGGGTATAGCGAAAACTAAAGGCGGTAGAACAGATCTGATTGCACAATCTGGATTTCAATTTTTAAAAGAATTTGGTGCTAAAAGTTAATTACCTAAACTTGATTCGTTTTGGAGATATAGAGTGTTTTTTAAATTTTGTCAATTTGGCAAGGCACTTGTATATTGGTGACAAAAAAAAGGAAATAAAAAGTTTTAGGGATTTTTCTGTAGAATTCAGTAGCGTACCTATATTTTTTCATTGACTTTTAATTTAAAGTTATAACTTTTTTTTGGATCACCCTCTATAGTGAGAGGTATACACCAATAATCCGTGTTGCAGGTTGTGTTTCCTAATCTATCTTTCTTTCTAATTTTAATACGTTTGAAAACAAAAATATTTTTATATGTATCCAACTTTTTGGCGGCGCTAAACACCGCTAAATACCGGTGCATAACATAAATCTTTTTTAAATTGTTACATCCAATTTTAAAAACGGCACTTATATCAAATTTTCCACTCTCTAAATCGTTTTACATCCTTCCGGCAAATGCTATTTTGATTTATCTTTTAGGTGTTATGTAGATTTATGTTTGTTTTTAAGACTTTTAAATTTAACAATGCCATGCACCAGGATTATGAAGCATAAAATCCGCTAAATTTGCTTAAAATAATAGCATCCGTCATTTTACGTCAAAAATGTTTTATTGGCCTTATATAGACTAAAACAGAAAGATTTGGCATTAAGTTTTTATGGAAATAATAATACATCTCTAAAAGTCCTATTTTTTAAATATTTTATATCTAGGTTGGTTGGCCTTACATACTAAGTGTTTTGACTATTTTTAAAGTTAATTTAAAACAATTATTATTAATTCTTTGGATTTTTTTAAGCTTACTTACTTAAACAATGAGCATGTTATATAGATTTTTAATTTCCCAAAGTCGGAAAATATTAAACAGCACATTCCACTTAAAAATACTGTGACGTGTAATTTTTGGAATTCATTAGGGCTTACTTTACGTCACTCGGGCAAATGTACCATATGGAACTATCTTCTTGGGACAATGAGACCGGTGGACCATCAAAACTAACTTTGCATTTTTCAAAAACCGACTTAACTTATTTGACTAATTAAATTCAGTACGGGCATACCCCCACTAGGGGTAGCCCGTACGGGGCTTAACTAAAACTTTAACTTTATGCTTGACTTCACTTTACCTACTTCTTATCTCATCTCTTTTTCTAATTTCTTTCTCTGTAAATATTAAATTTTCCAGTGTTTGTTTTGCATTTCTACGCGACTCAGTTTGTTTAATGTTTTTATTTTATTATTATAAGAGTAACCTGGAAAATTGTTTAATTTATACTTTTAAAACCTTGACACCTCACGTATATTTATTTAGCAAAAGTCCCAATTTTAAGTAACCTTATTAAAATGTATACTTATTTTAAAATTCCCAAAAATGTATATTTTTAAAATTCCTAAAATGTATACTTTTTATACTAGGTGTTCACAATACACTTTAATTTTTATTTTTAGGTGCACATTCTGGTGTCAAAATTCAGTTGTCCAGGGTTATTTTCTTCCCCCACCAACACAAACCTCAAAAAGTTTAAAATGCGCAAAGGGTTTAAGTAATACCTCATCTTGAGGGGTTTCAAATTATCCCTTTAGTAATTGTGAACACCCAGTACAAAATAACATATATTTAATAAAGTCAATTAACATTTAGAAACAAGTAAACCAAAAACACTCCTCTGTGGTAATTTCAAGCTTCAAATCTGCAAGTTAAACAATTTATGGGTCAAAACAATAATCATCAAAGAAATCCACAGGGTCAAATTTGGTCAGACATCAAACAAACAACTATAAATTTAATATTTACACAAGACGGTCTTGGACAAAGATAAGTAGAAAACTGACTTATATAACTTTTTTAAATATGCACCCAAATTGTCTATAAACTGTTCGTTATTCTCGATACATTATACTATACATGTGGCGGATGGGGATTTCTTTTAGGTAAAAAGAAAATAGGTTTGCAACACAGGTAGATTAAGCAAAGAGAAACTAATTAGCTTCTTGGAAAATACAGCAGGTCTTGGAAAGCTCTTGCCAAATGGGAAACATTTTAATTATTAAGTTTACGAAAAAAGTGTTTCCTTATAAAAAGTTCTGCTTGATGAGAAAATACATTTCCGCAGGAATAATTGTATGTTGGATGTACAGGATGGCTTAAAAAGACTTGTTTTCAAATTAATATACAGGGTATTTTCTGACTACGGCACGAAACTTTAAAAGGTGATGTCATTTTATGAATAAATGTTTATATAAACATATGTCAGGAGTTACTTCGTTTATTCGATACAGAGCGTTCAAGTTTAAAAAAAATCGATAATTTATAAATATTTTAAATACCCTTTAACAAATTTGGTTAAAAAAATTTCATAAAGCAACTAAAAATACAACTTTTTAGTGTCATACATTTTTTTGTATCTGGCTTCATATTTAAGATATTTATAAAATGCCGATTTTTTAAAAATTATTTACGCCTTGTATCTCAGAAACAAAGCAACTCCGGACATATGTTTATGTAGACTTTTCTTCATAAAATTACATAAAAAATTACCCTCTAAAGTTTCGTACCGCAGTAAGAAAATAACCTGTATTTTAATTTGAAATCTTTTTAGGCCATTCTGTACTTTCAACATACAAATATTTTTGTGGAATTGTATTTTTAATCAAGTAGGACTTTTTACAAGGGGGATTTTTTTGTTTGTAAAGTCAACAATTAAAAAAATTCTATTTGGTAAGAACTTTCGAAGATAAGCTGTGGGTGTGCGAATAATTCGAACTTACGAATTATTCGTATTGAATCGAATATCAATATTCAATTCGAAACTCAAATTGAATAATTCATAAATTTGAATTATTCGTATAGGTTTCCGAAAGGGTTGAAACAATTCGAATTAATCGAAAAATTTCGAATTATTTTTCAAATAATTTGATTTTTTTAATTATTACGAATTATTGTAGTAATCCCAAATTTACAAGAATATTGAATTTGGGATTTGTTATGTTTGTTTTATTTGAATCTATATAAATAAAACAATTATTGAAATAATTTTTTGAAGCCATAAGAATAAATTCTTAACTCTTGAGCTAAAAAACTATTTTTGTTCTTAAATATTTTTCTTAGATTAAGAATTTAATTTTTTTGTTTTGATTCAGGAAAAGTATTTTCTTCCGGATGGTGTTTTTAAGTCAATATTTTGGCTCTTTTTCCTTTTATTTTTTTTTAAAGTAAATTAAAAATTATAAAAGGTAAAATGAACTGGAAAGATTAAAGATCTCCTGCTAGTATAATAGTATTAATAGTATCTAGATTTTTTGTTACTGACTGAGATGAATATATATTAAAATTAAGCAATTGCTTCTTCGGATAATTAATTTTTAATCAAAAAGGATATTATGGGTCAGTAGAATATTTTGATGCCCGATGCTATGGAATCTCAATTGAATAAAATAGAAAATCCATTCATATTTTGATAATTAGTCAATAATTCGCATTTATTCGTGAATTATTCAAAAATTTTCGAATTATTCAAAATTTTTCTGGTTATTCGAAATTTTTTGAATTATTCCAGATGTTTCGAATTATTCGAAATTTTTCGAATTATTTGTCGAATTCTAAATAATTCAGAAATTCGAATTATTTGATTCGAATTTCAAATTAAATATTAATATTCGATTCGAACGATATTCGAACACCCCTAGTATACGCATACGTATTATATGCATAAATTTAAATTTATTTTTGTTGTGCTATTGTGTCTTTCTATATCATTTTATTAAATAATGCATTTTTTTTTGGTATTAACACTGGGAATAACAAAAAAGAAACTTAACCTTGATAAAGGCCGCCCATAAATATTTAGGTTTATAAACGTTTAAAGCAAATATATTTGAATACCTACTTAAACATCAACCCTACTTAAAGCAAAAACAGTCTTAACTAAAAAAAAATAAGTCCACATATGGGGGTATTTACTAGCAATCTATTTTGCCTGTCTGTCCCTTATTTAACGAGGGGGATTTTCCGCAAATCAGCAAAAAGCAAACGAAAGCAGTAGTGCGTAAAAGCCTTCAAGAAGCTCTAAACTTTTGGTTTTTTATTAGCTAATAGCTTGTCGACATTGAAACGCTAAGAAGTGATACAGAATACTTTACACCCTTCAGGCGAAAATATGTTTAATATTTTATTTGGTGGTGTTGTTTTTATCGAAAATCATACGTAATAGTATATTACAATACAAGTGTAGAAACTGACTAATTTTACACGAGTGGGAGTATTGCACGAGGCGTCATCCGAGTGCGACAAACTCACGAGTGTAAGAAAGTTATATTTACACAAGCAATAATGTATACTTTTTGCCTACGACTACAAATTATTTACCAAAAACTAAATTTTAGGTTTGTGTTTGTCTTTTCAGAAAAAAAATTACAAACAATTAAAAACTTTGGAACAATAGGGTGATATGTACTTTTCCTTACTGCGATATGTTATACTGTTCGGCAATATTTTTATATCGAAAACCACGTACCTAGTAAATATTTATTTCATCATCATCATCACCATTTTAATTATTTTAGATTTTAAGAAGGTTCTCACTTAAAAATGTTTCTTAGTTGTTTTAATGTTAATCTTTTTAACATACTAATAACTTTAGGTTTAATTTAAACTAGCCGATCCGGGCCCACTTCATTGGACATTATTATCTTATACAGGGTGATTCAAAAATCGATTACGTAACTTAAGGGGTGAATCTTATTGACAAAATGAGGGTAGAGCTTCATATATTTTTTTTCAAAATGTCATTCGTTTTCGAGTTACAAGACGTCAAAGTCCAATTTTTATTTTATTTTTTTCGTCATATTGCATTTATTTATTGCATTTATTTTTTAACCAATCCAGTTGATATTTGGCACACAAATCGAGCTTTGCAAATTCTAAAATTTTAAGACAAAATTACTTTTTTAATACCGCCAGAGGGCACTTTACCTAAAACTTAAAATTTATTTACATCACAACTTTTTATTTTGACACATTATATATTGCGAAAAAAACAAAATAAAAATTGAAACTTTGACAGCTTGTAACTCGAAAACAAATGACATTTTGAAGAAAATTTATATATGAAGCTCTACCCTTATTTTGTCAAGTAGAATAACTGCCGTAAATTTCGTGATCGATTTTTGATTCACCCTGTATACCTATTTAGAGGCAACGCACGAACAGCGTACAGCAAAAGGAAAAAAAGGTCTAGTAGCAGTGGCGTAGAAAAGAGGGGCGGCGGGGGCGGGTCGCACCGGGTGTCACCTTTTTGGGGTGACACCCACCTGGTCCCTTAACTTTAATAACAATGTACAAACAAAAACAAAAATAAATCGCTTAGCACAAAAATGTCTATTTCGGTAATTCCTCCATTAGCATCTAGCTCAGCTCTATATATAATTCGGCGATTCCCGCAAAAGAGGCTGACGCGTTGTGGGGGATTCCCCGTCAATACTTACGATCTTTGACGTCTTAAGCCTTGTTTTCAGAACTATCTCGTGTCGCCAGCGACAATGAGGGGACCAATGGGAGCTAAGAATTTTTTGACAGACTTCCCCCACTCTTTTGTCGCCAGCGACAGCCTCTCGAGTTGAATTTTTAAAATCGTGTCGCCAGCGACAATTATTAAAGATTATTTATTATTTTCTTAATTGTTTATTTTTTTGTGTTTTTCGGCATAGTTCTGTAAAAATATAATTTTAGCTCATGTTATTTTGTAGAACTATATTATAAGAGATTTTTACATGTCAAGTGAACTAAACAACTTTAAAGTTAATTTAGCTGGTTTATATCAGTTTTATTTTTACAAGTGTTGTTGAGTTTTTGGGTTATAATTTTGCTAAGACGGCTTAAAGTTATTATTGTTTAACCCTTGAAGTGTTGATATGATTAAAAAATTTAAATAATAGAGAATATTGCCCGTACACAATTGCAACTAGAAAATGCAACCTTGATTATTGTAAACTTTTGAATATTACTATGATGAACTACTTGGTAAATGATTTAATACTAAAGCTATAGTTACTACACTGACCAACAACTTAAGGCATATAAAGCTTGCAATCCTGTGAACAATATGAAGCTGGTTCCCGTTGAGTGCATTATGCAAAACAAATTATTGAAGATGCATGTATGTTGTCATTCACAAGGTAAGAATGATTGGAGTAACTAAGTTTACACTTTGAGTCTCTGTATGCATTTAAATCATTTATGTATGTATATTTCTGATGTTTCCAAAATTAGGTTATAACTGTTTTGTATTTGTTACAGGTTCAAAATTGCCAATGAAAAGAGCTAAATGTTTAAAATGAGCATTTTAAAGGACACTAAAATTTCCAGGGCTCACAGTACATGCATGGCTAGTTTATGTAAAATATGCAGAAGTTGTATTAAACATTTTTCTAAATAAATTCAAGATATGAAAGCAAAGACTGCAGTTTTAGTTTTTATTTTATCAAATTAATCTGATACTAGTAGGCAGTTAGCAGACAGTAATGAATGTTTTATTTAAATTATTTTTTTTTATATAAGTAAAAGCAATGGTATTCATTAAATTTTTCTTCATTAAACTAACTAATTTCATCTAACAACCATTAACCAACATGTTTTAACTGAAAGGTATTAAAAAATTTAAACATATATGTATGTAATAGAAAAATTACTTAAACAGTTTATTAAAAAAAAACAATAACAACATATACATAGTGTCCTTCCGTACACCGAAAACTTAAATATGAAAACATTTAATACTAATATAAAATCCAAGGGTTGGTTTTTTTAACCATGCTTATAGGAATGATTTTATTAAAAAATATATATATAAACTTTGATATGTGTAAATTTCTTGGATGCAACAGATTTTTGCCTCGTGTAAAACCAAAATTCCTTAAATTTTTATATAGCTTGAACAATATCTGGTTCAGTTTTAGTAGAATGTTCCCTTAGATCTTCTTTGAACTCGTGCACTGCTTCAATTTGGCTCTAAAAATAAAATCATCTGGTATACAGCCAGAAAACGGAAAAACGAATCATCTTTTTGGGCACACATTGAGCACGTAACAACAGTACAAAAATTAAGCATTTCTTTGTTAATAAATTGGAATTAAGTTAATTAATATTTAAATAATTACAATGCTTTCATACAAACAATCCGTGTCAAATGGTGTCGCCAGCGACACGGACGATACGGTTATTGTCGCAGCGATAATGTTGTTCCCCTTCAATGACACAGTGGAGGGGATTGTCACTGGCGACACGACGTAGTTCTGAAAACGAGGCTTAGTGGAGGGGATTGTCGCTGGCGACACGACGTAGTTCTGAAAACGAGGCTTTAGTTGCAACATTTTTCATTTGTTTCGTGCAGTGTGTTGTGTTTGGTTGGCGTGAATTGTTAAACATGTGTTATTCTATAGTGATAGATAATAAAAAGAAAATCATATATGTTAGAAACTAAAATGCTATTCTGTAAAGATTAAAAAATAATCCAGTTTCACTAAATTTAAATTAATTTAAAAAAACTTTTTACTGGCAACGATAACCTAATTGCGGCTTATAACACTAGGCAATACAAAATATAAATTTCGATGAAGTTATTGCTGATTTTACAGCTGTCAAGGCTAAAAAGAAGAAATTTTATTTGTATAACAATTATTTTTTGTCTAGTTATTATTGTATTTTCTTATTTCTTCAATATTATAAATAATAAATAATCAACGACCTTTATCATATAAAATTTTATTGCTTTTTAGTTTCGATGGGGTGACACCTCCAACTTCGCCCCGGGTGCCACCCAAGGGAGCTACGCCACTGTCGAGTAGATATTGTTTTTCTCTTTGCGTGATTCTGGCTTCGTTTTTTATGGGACCAAGGCGAAAAGGCACTCTTTCAAATAATTTTTTAAAAATCAGTCAACAATTTTTTTATCTTTTATCCCACGAAGGCATATGCCTAAATGCCAGAGTATCATGGGTGTCGGAATATTAGATGTTTAACCCATCGTTCCCCCTTGTTCCGTCAACGTTGTCCAAGCACTGAAACATGCAGTTATGCATTTCACAGCACCTTTAGACAACGCGGTAGTGCCACCACGGTCGTTATTTTTAAATAACTACTACCTAAATATGTCTCTTCCGCTTGGAATCGAACCGGCGACCTCTGGTTTTGAAGATCAAAGCTTTGTCCACTGCGCCACGGGAGACAAAAATGCCGGAGTACCTAACATACACAGAAAAAAACACAAAGGCAAATTGAGAGCCTTTTTCTTTTTGATGTCGGTCAAAAATATATTAATTAGTTTTATGTTAAGAATAGCTTGCAAAGACCTTTAAATAGTTCGAGGACTAAAGTCGGTGTAACGATAACATAAAGCTTTCATACACAATGATCACTTGATGACGTGCATGAAACCATAGCGCTGCTCATTACCTAGGAAGAAAGGTTCAAAGGCAGACAGTATTGTTTAAGTGTATAACTTGGGATTGTGTTCAATAAGTTTTTAAACTAATAAATGTAAAATGTTACATGATTGTCCAGTTTCCATATTAAAATTTTTATAAAAAGAATTAGGGGCTCCGGCAGGATAACTTCCACGAGGGTGCAAAAATTGAAAATGTTGGGAAGCAAGAAAAGCATTTTAAAAGACAAGATAATCTAATAAAAACAAATTTGTTTCGTTCGAGAAAATGTGTGGAAAAGTGTTACATTTTAGAAGGTGGAGACTTTATTTTTGCTCTTTAAAATTTTTGGGGGTATATAAAAATGTTTAAAGTCTCCACCTTCTAAAATGTATCACTTTTCCATACATTTTCTCTTGTATTCTTATACCTCTCTACTCTCTACTCTTGCATTCTTATACCACGCTGCGCGCATTCAAAAGCCAGGGGTGCAAAAATCTTTTAAAAGCAAAGAAAACTTGATTTTTACCCTACAAAATGTGCTAGTTCATACATTTTCCGACACACGATTTTTAGAGAAGTATACTGCCGTTTAACGAAAAAACACAATATGTGCATATAATCAGTTATCATTATATATAATAAAACTAAGTTGATAAAATGTGCGTGCCGATAAAACTTGAAAAGGAGTCCCGATACGATAAAGGGACTTATATAGTGTGATAGCCCTTTATCCCTCCTCGAACAAGAAATCTCCCGTTTTATCCTAAAGGGCGTATTTTTAAAGATATAAGGACTCTTCCAACCCTTCAACTTGGAAATTAAGTGTAGTGGCGCCATCTGTTGTCGAGTATTTGAACTTCATTCAGAACAACGATTATTTGAAGGTACCAAAATTTACAAGGAATTGTATATGGCCAGGTTGCCAATGCACCACCCGGTAAACATAATGTAAGTTAATAAAAGATTAGTTTTTTAAAATAGTATATGTAGATTTTTACCAAAAAATTGTAATAATTAAACATTTAAGAAAAAAATAAGTAATACATTAGTACTGTATTTAGAAAATAAAAAATAATACATTAAGCAGGGTTGACCAGAGTACTTGAACGACTGACTGAACTGACAAAAGAATGCACACCAGTGTGATCAATAAACCGGGTGATTTCAATATTTTATTATTTTTAGTATACATAGCCTTGTCCATAATTTTTCAGGCAATCCAATAGCTATAATAAAAAAATAGTATAATACTAAAATCACAAAACGGCACTAAACGTTTCAAACTGTTTTGAACTAACACTCCATGAAAAATTTCAATGTTTGATGTTAGACACGGGGTCACAAACGTCACGCAAAATAGGTTTGATTTGGGCACTAAACATTATGCCTGTCAAAACCCTAATTTATGTCACATTTTGATATACAGATTAAAAGAGAGTTCCACAGGCAAATCCGAAAGGCAAAGAAAAACAGCCACAAGGTAATTTAATTAAAAACCCACTGTCGTGGTAAACCGCAAGTCGTAAAAATAAATAAATTTTTAGAGTCCTAAAAGAAACAACTTCTTTAAATCTTAAAAATAATGTCTGTAATAATGACTCTGTTATCCATTCGCTGGGTCAACTGGTATCAAGAATATGTACCTATTAATTTAATAAATATATTTCAGGTTAATGCAGCATTAGTATAAATATTAACATGTCACGTGTATCTAAAGGTCGATATTAATTTAGCAAATTTACATTTAGCTCCATTACATTGTATGTCGATGAAGGCATAAGAGATAATTTTAATTAGATGTATATCATGTGCTTACCAATAAATGATGGATAGTAGATGTACGTGTGTATCATATTTCATTAAAATATAATTTTATTGATAAGTAATATTGTGTAGTTTATTTGGTAAGAAATGGTTAATTGTAAAAAAACTTCTCTTTATTTTCATTAAATTTGGTTTTAAAAATTATTTGAAAATATTGCTCTTTTAAAATTAAATATTTGGTAAAGAGTTTACCTTTAAATTATATTTTTATTGCTTTTCATTGTGTAAAAATTTTGATCATCATAATTTATCAAAAACCCATTGTTACAGTTACAGTTTATACAGTATGCCTACTAATAGACTTTATATAAACACAAACTATTCTAAAATTTTATTGTTTTCCTTGAGTCGTATGGGGCAAATGTTTTTACTTTTACAAAAAACAAGATTTACTTTAATTAAGAAAAATGTTTTGTTTTGTACAGCGAACGCGAAAACATCAAAAATGTAAAAATAAATTTACTTTTCGGTAATGATATTTATTTTAATACACTTTTCTTATAAATAAAAATTTAAAAGGTAACTTTTAGACTTGTTTGCCAAAATTTTAAAAGTAGATTTAAAAATCAAATAAAATTTAAAAACTGGTAACAAAGCATTGCATTTATTCGGTACATTGATTATTAAAACAGGTTAATAATCTAAAACACTTTAGTAAAATAAAAATTTTGTTGTGTTTATATAAAATTTAAATCCCGGTACCTTATTTAATTCTAAAAATCTTATTTTCTACTACTGCTCTACTCCTATTTTGACTCCTTGCTGAATTGATTAACAGAAACGCTTTTACAATGTCGTGCCAACAAACTCGAGGGGTTAAATAATTGTGGGGTTAAAGTCCTAGCCAAATTTTAAAAAGCTAGTCAAATCTACTGGGTGAACTCAGATTTAGCAAATGGGGTTCCTTAGTTCAATTGTAAAACCAAAACTTTTTAAAGGTAAGACTACGGCAACGTTTTTATACGTTATTCTAAATTAAAAAAAAAAACGATTTATTTAAAAAAAATATGTCTGAAAATGGTATTTAATGGAAAATATTTTTATCTGAAATATGTTGGTAATTTAGTGTCTGCTGTTCATGGCACATACAAAGTGTAAAAGGATGCGATAAAAACACGCTGCAAAACTTTTCTTAAAAGACAAATTGCGGATAATTTATAAAAAAATATTGCAGATGTTTGCTTTTAGGCTTTACCAATGTACTGACAAGACTCGGGCCAGAAAAATGTACAGGGTGGCTCGAATTCGACGCTCATCATTGAGATTTCTTGGAAACCGTAAGAGATGCAGGATCGGTTAAATGGAGGCAAAGTTGCGCAATTTGATGCTCAATAAAATGCCGTTTTGCGTTTTAAAAATTCCGAGTACTTCCGAAGATATTCGAAAAAAACAGCAATTTTCAATTTTGGCTTCTATTGTTTCCTGGCTATATTTGTTAAGATAATCTCAAAATGAAAAACACGTTTTCATGGCCACTTTTTCTGCTCTATAATTCAGTGTGATTAAACTTGAATTGACGTTTCGGCTTCTGGACCATCATCAACTAATTTTTAAAACGGACCTGATATTTTTTCAATTTAATTAAATCCTTTCATCACTCTTAATACACTATATATCGCCACTTTGATATTTGCCGACGTTTCGTACAGACAATTCCATCACCAGGATTTTGCATATTTATTTAACCATAATACGGTCCTGAACTACATTATTGTCCTAGATAATTAACCTTTGGCAGTATTTTCAAGAAATATGGTGCATAGCAAGACGGAGCTCCTCGCCTACAATGAAAGGGAAGTAGCTCAATTCCTTTACCATATATTTCCTAATAAATGGTTTTGCAAGATGGCCCGCTAGGAGCCCAGATCTTAGTCCCCTAGATTATTTCCTTTGGGGATATCTTAAGAACCGTTTATTTAAAAATGCACATCACGACCTTTAAGTACTACGACAAAATTTGATAAGGGAAGTCGCTGCCATTCCTGCGAGAACAATTAATCGAGCTGTATTAAAAATACAAAGCAAAGCAAGAAAATGCATCGAGGCGGAAGGTTATCTCTTGGAACACTTATAATAGTGATTAAATTATGTTTATTTTTAATATGAGCATCAAGATAGTATTACAAATTGTTTATGTAAGCTGATTTGTTGTCTACCTTTTGTATCTTATGTCTAATATTCATGAAATTTTCGGTTAATAAAGTAATGTCCGCTGTTAGATATCAATGAGTTGCAATAAAAAGATTACGAATATGTAATAAGTTTATTCTTTTTTTTACCTTCTTACCTAAAAATGTAGTTCAGGGCCGTATTATGGTGAAATAAATATGCAATATTCTGGTGATGGAATTTTCTGTACGAAACGTCGGCAAATATCAAAGTGGCGATATATAGTGTTTTAAGAGTGATGAAAGGATTTAATTAAATTGAAAAAATATCAGGTCCGTATTTAAAAAATTAAGTTGATGATGGTCGCCAGAAGCCGAAACGTCAGATTCAATATTTAATCACACTGAATTATAGAGCAGAAAAAGTGGCCATGAAAACGTGTTTTTCATTTTAAGTTATCTTAACAAATATAGCCAGGAAACAATAGAAACCAAAATTGAAAATTCCGGTTTTTTTTCGAATATCTTCGGAAGTACTCGGAATTTTTTAAAACGCAAAACGGCATTTTATTGAGCATCAAATTGCGCAACTTTGCCTCCATTTAACCGATCCTGTATCTCTTACGGTTTCCGAAATCCCAATGATGAGCGTCGAATTCGAGCCACCCTGTACTATTTTTTAATATCGAAAATATTGTTTAAAGTGACAAAATAATATACAGGTGTTTCACAACCTATCCGTCAAACTTTAAGGGCTAATTCTACAATAAAAATTGTGAAAAAAACTGCGTACGGTAATATGCGCTGAAGCGTCTCTGAGTTTTTGAACTTACAGGGTGTTGCAAAATTAAAAAAACTATTTTTTTATAATCACTTTATAATTCAATTTAGATATCTTTGAAACAAATTTGGAGAACGTCTCTATACACCAAAAATACATTTTTTGGCATACAAGAAAATATCTATATCAATGTTATGAGAGGTTATAAGTTAAATATTTTTTAATTATAAAATGGTAATGCCACTGCATTTTCTTGAATAAAATAGTTTTTAAAATTTATTAGGTTTGAAACAAATTTGATCTCTCTGAATTTTTTTATCTTGATGCATGGTTTTTGCGTAAATAAATAGAAACCATTTCTCGGCACGGTCATTTCGTATGGATAATATCAAATTCTACAGTGAAAAGTTACCTTGATATTTATTCTTTATTAGATATAGGATTTGACCATCAGTTCCTGTAGAAGATCCTTTTGAATTGAAATATTGGCCAAAGATGAAAGTCTTTCCTGGGATATAGTGTTTCTTAAAAATTTTTAAAACGCTTGACCAAGAAAACTCCGTTCCACTAACCAGAATTAATAATCAAAATCCCGAGCGCTAAAAATATACCGCGGAAAAGTGCACTTACCTACCTAATGGATAATGTTTATTTTATAGTCTCTATAACAGTCAGTGTGTAAAGGCGCTAAGGCTAGCGATTTACCAAGCAATACACCTGATACTTCCACCCGCGATTTTGGCCGCCGGCAAGTATAGCGTTGTCATGGCAACGGAGCGTCAAAGCGTAAACAAAACCCCGCATGAAGTGTATACTTCGGCCCGTTTTATATTTGCAATTCACTTGCTGATCGCGGATTGTGATGTCGCGTTGCCGAGTGCGAAGGAAAGCGACTCGCGCCAGTGGTTAATTTATCTGCTAGATTTTCATGTCGAATTTTACAAATAAGAAATAGAAATGAGAAAAATGAATCCAATAATAGTAATATGTTTTCTTATGTTACTTATTTTTGGTGAAGTGGCACTTCATATGGAATATAAATGTGTATATTTATACTGTACCGAGAGCCGGAAAATTTTTTAGACGATATGTAAATGTGATATTTTTGTATATAATAAAGTTATTTTAATTAGTCGTACATGTTGATGTGCAGGCTACCAAGATATCGAACACATTAATTTAAATATGCAATATAAAAATACTGAAATACTAAAAATTCAACGACAGCCAGTAAGTTTACGAAAATATGTGTGTATACGGATGTTTTGCCAACGAGGTATATTTTGAGCGCAAGTCTGTCTTAAGAGTCCTCTGCCAGCTGATAATAGACCAGTAAGTAGGAGTCATTTTTAAAATAAATTTATTTTAATCCCATTCATCCGCAATAGCGTTTATTCTTACAACCGTGCCGACATTTTCAGGCCATTCATCATCAGAGAAAATACGAACATTCTAGAATCTTCCAAAAAGGACAATATTTGTCAGGTAAATAGTTAAATAAATTCTAAAAGTATTTTAACTACTCATTAATACAAAGTTTTGGCTGTAAATACTTTCTAGACAAGTTTATATTAATCAGTATGTGCCTGTTAAGGAAAATATGTTTCGTTTATTGCATTCGGTTATATTTAAATAAAATATAAATTAGGTGTTTTCTCAGTATTTGGGTATCATAACATTCTTCCATTGCGGCAATTGCCCGCACAGCTTTCAAAGACAAATGTCGCTTGAAATTTTTAGTTGGCTTGCCAATTACTTTGTTTAACTCATAATAAAACTTTTTATTGCAATTAGGCGCAAACGGAATACTTTTTAATACTTAATAAGCAGTTTTAAGACAACGTTTTTTTTGTTAAACATTTCTAAAATTTCATTATTAATCGTTTACGAGTAACCAGGTATGGACATTTTATTACAAATTGATCTAAACGTGACATAACAATATTTACCTTTCTCCAATGCTAAAATATAGAAAAACAATGTTTTTATAAAAAGTGGGGACATTTATTTATTTTTTTTCTAATCTTAAATTTTTTTGGCCCCTCCAAAGCGATAAATAGGGACCGTTTTGGTTCTTCAAAAATTTTTGGGGCCTCTCCAAGGTAAGAGTGGGGCCCTTTTTTTTTTGGTCTTTACAATTTCTGTTTGGGGCGCCCTAACTAATAGTGATACGGGGCCTCTCCAAAGCACGCTACGCCACTGCATGGTTGTATTTATTTTTAAAAACAAAGCTTTATAGTTTTTTTATGTCTTGCTCCTAACAAAATATATTGCTATTGGAGTTTCTAATAGCCCTTTATCTTCCGTTTCCGACACATTTATAGATAAAGGTAACAAAACGGCCTCCCAAAAGAAATAAAACTACTGTAAAACTGGGTTAGAGATATTACCTTAGGCCTTTGCTCTATATGCATCTATTTAGAGGCAAATAGAAGAAAATTAAACAAGAGTAACTTCGGTACTGAAATTTTAAATAAATAAATCAATAAAAAATTAAGGGAATTTAGTAATACCGAGTGCCCACCACTGATCTTGATAAATTGCCAATATTATTACCTGCGCGAAACAAAGTTACATTTTATGGGCGAAAAAACCGGTTTGTGCGCAAGCAAATCGAGGAGACGCGCCTGGCGCCAAAGAAACTATCCGCATTATCGGAAAGAATTTGTCGCCGGCGTCCTGGTTTTCTGCTCGGAGTACGGTAGGCTAATGAGCGTCACGAGTCAGACCGCGACCGGAGAGTACGAGGTGCCGGTGTTTGTATTTTGCCACGGCTTTTATGTGCGCATGTTCGTCCACCCGTCCATTTGTTTACTGCGCGAGGTCGTAAAAATCTGAGAAAATGCTTCTTGCCACTGCTGATCTAAATGTAGGTTATCCTATCGATGCCCACGAGCCACTTTCCGGCTGCCATTTTCTTCATTTTTATGGATACCGACTAAACCTGGGTAGGGTTGTTAGGCTAACAAAAGTCATTTTTAGGTGTATATGATAGGCTTTACGACTTCCGGTTTACCAGAAATGACTGAAACTTTTGATTTTTAAATAGGACACCCCTGCATATTTTTTGTTTTTTCGGATTGGGGCCAGATCATTTCTAGTCGGAATACAATAATTTTTATAAGACAAATTTTGGGCAAATTTTATTTTTTAATTAAATTTTGATTTTTCATCTAGAGTTCCAACAAAATGTTTAAATCAATCCTAAATTATTTCTTGGTTTTTTGACAAATTTCAATCAGGTATTTCTTTTTAATCTAGTTGTAGCTCTTTATTATAAAGTAAAAAAGTCATGAGCAGCAAAGTTTCCTTGTTTTAAAAAGTTGAAGTTTCCTGGTGTATGCCTCAACATAGATAGAAACGATAGAAGAGTATGAAGTTTGACTGATAGTGGCTTTGGCAGGTAGCAGGTACCAAAGGTTAATTCATCTAAACTTTACTTTCGTTCAGGACCGGCTCGAGAACAGCGTTCCCGCCTGAGGCAGCTAAAATTTTACTGCCCCCACAATATTATCCTATTTAAAACGAAAATTCTTACCTCAAAATTGTAATATTGTTAAAAGAATCTTTGTTACTGTAAAGCGCCTCGATCAATTTAAAAAATGAAAACCCAATCGGAAATATAGCAAAAAAACTTCTTACCGGGAAATTTTTAATGACTATAACTTAAGATAAATTTCAAGATCACTAGAAGAAAAACCTATTATATTAGCTTAAAGTTTGCAAAAATGGTAGAAAATTGCCTTAATAAATCTATTAATCATAACTATTAACTCAAACAATCCGTAACTTACACAAAAAAATGGTAGCTAGGAAAACCATGGGTTAAAAAAGTAAATAAACAAATAGTACGTTTGTACTGCCAAAATTTTAAGAAAAATGATTTTAAGTTTTTGTATGGGGTTATTTTTGATATTAGGAACCAAATTTAACTTTGAAGAGCAAAAAAAAAAATAAGTTATTCCCTCCTTTTCGTGCCTATTTTATTTATTTTTTATTTTAACATTTACATATTATTTAACATTAAACCTTACTTATATCAAAAGTTCTACTCCCCACCCGACCTAAACTTTCTTTTTACTCCCCTGTCTATCGCCTATTACTCCCTATCTGGCGCCTATTTTTTTCATGGCGCCCTAGGCTGTGGCCTAGTCAGCCTAATGGATAATACGGCACTGGGCAGAAACACACCCTGTATGATACATCATTAAAAATAGAATTTTATACAGAATACAAATGTAGAAAGAAAAGTGGGTACTTGTATTTAAAATAAGAAAGTTTATGGTACTTCCGGTTAAACCGGAAGTGATTTTAAGGTCATGATAATGACAAAAAGTGTTAATGATATATTAATACTGTAAGAAATTTTATTTTCCTCTTTTAAAAACTAAAAAAATAGGGGGGGAGGGTTACAACATCCTGTGTCACCCGGTATATTTTTTTATAAATGTTTTTTACCATTATCATAAAAAAATGTGAATTGTTAATTTTATTTGTATCATTAAGGAAGTTATTTAACTCTAATTTTATTATTTTTTTTAAGTTCAGTGGCGTCTCGAGCGGCACCAAATATTCTAAAAAAGCTGTACACTGACTTTAATACAACTATTATATTTTTTTGAGTAGGCCAATAAAACTACAGCTTTTCTGATTTTTTTATTTTGCATAGTTTTCGAAAAAAAAATCCGCATTGTCTGTAATCCTTTTAACTTAGCTGAGAGTGTATACGGTTAGTACGGTATGTCAGCTTAAAGCTATTAAAATTAAGCTTTAGTGTGTTGAACCAGCAAGTAGAGATTAGGCATAAGAATGACTTTATTGAAACCTTTCATGATAGATGACGCGTCAGTCTTGGTTTAGGCTTAAATGATACGGAGCGGTTTTCACCTTTTATTATGTATGTATTAGTGTAATGCAAAACAGTCGATGCAATATGCAACAGATGCAGCGATGGATACTGTTTTGTCTGTTTTAAGCCTTAGGCCTCGGCAACGATAACAAGCGTAAGCGTCGAGCGGAAAGTATCAAATCTGTGTACTGGTAAGGGTGGCCCACCATATTCCGACACGGTCTGTAGCTGGATAACCATGAGGGTTTTAAATAAAGTAAATACTGGAACATATACAGGTCGGATAAAGGCCACGGTATAAAAATTATTTTACTCTATACAGGTGTCTGTAAAAAGTGTGACGTATCAAAGTTATATTTTTTTAATGGAACACCCTGTATATTTTATGACGGTTTTAGATTCTACTTTAAAATAACTTTAGTTTGTTTATAGTACTAAGTGTCTAATTTTATTCGTTTTTGTGATATTTGATTCTTTTTGAAAAATGCAGAGGTAAAATTAAATTGATTTTACTTTTAACATCTTTTAACACTTTAAACTTTAAAATGTGTAACAAGATTAGGAAAAAGTCTGCCATATCATACGTAGGTCAAATCAAGATCAAATATTGTACAGGTGATCAAAAAATAATTTCAATTTTTTCAGAAAATCAAATAGCATATATCTCTCTTATTTTAAATGGAACACCCTGTATTTTTACGTCACATTGATGACAAATCAAATACCTTCAAATGGCGATAGGTCAGCCTATACCCATCTTTGTGCTTCTTTTAGGTGAAACCTGCTTTTACAAATGTTTAGTCCAAATGTTTATTAGAATTAAAGTTGGCTGCGACATAGCAGTTCCACTAATATTTTCCTTGGGCTGAGTAACAACGACCATTTCATATTTGACTACTTAGCGTTTTAGTCAGTTTCAAAAGAAATTTCAATGACTTTGGAATAAAACCCTTCTTCTACAACAACATGATGATATGGGTCACTGGTAGGGATGTGAAAAATGGTTTCCTTTAGTCTAGAAAGTTAATCCCTGCAAGCATTCCTGCGGAGGAAACCATCTGATAACCTTAATAGTTGCTTTAAAAATTTGTACACAGTGATTATGGATAATGGAAGAAACGAGTTATAGGTGACAGAATGCAGTCGTCATAACTGACCAGGAGGCGTTATTAGATTGTTTAAAAACACAAGTTTTATCATTACCACATTCAGCTGAAATAAGTGTTATTGGAAGTAGCATTATAAGCAACTAATGAATTTTTTTTCTGTGAATTTTAAAAATAGGTGGCAGATAATACAAAATCTTTTAATTTTGTGCTTTTTTCCAACAAATTTACATTTTGCATAACGGCTTTAGTAAATAGGCATAGCTATATCACAGCCTACTTACATTTAAATAGACATTTGGAATAAAAATATGTTAAAACGGGAATTTACTTAAAAGTATAAAAGATAGGTATAGGCAACCTATACACCATTTGAAAGAGCATTTGGTTTGTCATCATGTGGTGTAAAAATACAGGGTGTTCCATTTAAAATAAGAGAGATATTGCTATTTGACTTTCTAAAAATTGAAATTATTTTTGATCACCCTGTATAATCTATGATCTCGATATGACCTACGTATGATAAGGCAGACTTTTCCTAATCTTGTAACAAATTTTAAAGTTTAAGGAGTTTATATTGTTAAAATAAAATTAATTTAATTGCACACCCTGCATTTTGAAAAAATCAAATATCACAAAAACGAATAAAATTAGACACTTGGTACTATTAACAAACTTAAATTATTTTTTATGTAGAATCTAAAACTGTCATAAAATATAGGGTGTTCCATTTAAAAATATAACTTTGATACGTCACACTTTCTTTGAGACATCCTGTATAGAGTAAAATAATTTTATACTGTGGCCTTATCCGACCTGTATATGTTTCAGTATTTACTTTTTTTTAAAAACCCCATGGTTATCCAGCTACAGACCGTGTCCATTAGCAAAATTTATTTAAACACGCAATAGATGCCGACTCGTCTGTCTTTTGCTTTAGACCTTTTAAAGCATTAGCCGACAAACTTTTTACCGAGATACAGCCGGCAGACATGATTATTTATGTAAGCTAGCCCATAAACCTAATAAATTTAAAACTGAGAAGAAATTACTTAACATTATGATTTATAATACAACTCTCTAAAGTATTTAACATCGCCCTTTCGAATAATTTACTAAATTTGTGGTTCTTGGACTTGACTGAAATATGAAATATTAATTTATTATACAAGGGTAAAACGTTTAAGATTTCTGCTCAAGGTTGTGTTGTCTCCCGACGCAAAGCAAAGGAGACAATAAACCGAGAGCTAAAATTTATAATTCTTTTCGTGTATCGTGTATAATACACTGTTTTTTTCTGCGACGGGAAAGATAAAAAATTAATAATAATGAATTGATTAAAATTAAAATTTGAATTTTAAATTACTCATCTGTTTAATGTGAAACGACAATACCTTTATAGTTATTTATTAGATAAATGAGTTATATTACATATAAGTCACGCAAGAAAAGTTTAACTCTCGAGCCCGAAGGGCGAGAGAGGTAATTTTCTTAAGTGACTTATATGTAATAACTCACGTGTCTAATACAAAATTTTATCCAACACTTTCGTATAAATCGTTTTTAATATCAAAAATAATTTGAAAACGTCATCCATTATTTGTTACTTGTCATTGTCAACACCAGCAACAAAATTTTGTATTGTCTATAATTCACTAGTGAGCTAAAGGGTACTTTAGCTCACTAGTGACTTTATAGTACACTTTATATCCTCAAAATCTGATCAATTATGTAGATATTATATGTAAGTGTTGGATAAAAGTAATTTATTAAATATTTGTCAATTTAATTGACATATTTGAATAAAAAATTTGGAACTGTTCTGTGACGGAAAAACAATTATTACTTTGTGGAACCATAATAGGGGAGCCTAAGAGGGGATTTCGGGATTCACTACATCGCGGCAGATAGATATACCGCAGTATACCTTGTACCCGGTTAAGTACCTCCACTAAATATGAGCCCCGTATAAAAGGTCGCCCGTCAAGGATAAAGGATCAGATTAAGATAGGCTAAGTTTATTACATGCTTAAAAGTTCCACAAATCTGACAATTTGAGAGTGACATAAAAAAGCGGAGAGCTACAAAGTTGTGATAAAAACGTCATCTTGACATTCTCTAGCGTGACTATTTTTTATATTTTGAAGTCAATAATTCAAGGATAATGAAAAATATATAAACTGATGATTTTCACAAGCCAAAATACTATGACGTATATTTTGAATATACATAGGGCCACTTTACGTCACTGGGCAAATGTACCATATGGAACTATCTTCTTGGGACCATGAGACCGGTGGACCATCAAAACTAACTTTGCATTTTTAAAAACCAACTTAACTTATTTGACTAACTAAATTTAGTACTGGCATACCCCCCACTAGGGGTAGCCCGTACAGGAGTTAACTAAAACTTTAACTTTATACTTGACTTCACTAACTACTTCTTATCTAATCTTCTTATAACTTTTTTCCTCCCTCTTTAAATATTAAATTTTCCAGTGTTGTAAATTCCCATTTAGCATCGTGGGCTTCTCCACTATTACCTACAAGAAATTAGGAAAGTTTTTCTTAAACTCTTCTTAAAACATCAAATAAAATCAATCTTTCGGATTTTTATTTTACGAGGCTTTTATAAATTATTATATTTATGGAATTTTTTTTTATTGTTTTTTTAGTCATATGTAAAATATATCCTGGAAATGTTGCGTTCCAATTTCGAGGCCCCTGTTTACTTTTATTGTTTGACATGTATTAAAAAAATATTGCATCCTGAAAAAATAAATCCCAATTTCCAAAAATGTTTTTATTACATATGTAAAGTAAAAATAATGATAACATGTTTATTTATGTAACATCGTTATTCATATCGGGGTAAGATAAAAAAGCAAAAAATATATTCTGATTCAAATTTATTTGTTTATATATACCACAAAATGTTTTATATATTTTCATTTTTTAGATATTACGGAGATACGCATAAAAACAAATATATGGCATAAAAACATATATATGGCATAAACATGTTGGGTATTGTACAGAATAAGTTATAGCCTACTAAAGCTGGTAATTTTTAGCAAAATTGTAAAGAAGGTGGGTAAAGATCAGCCTTTTTTCGTCCATCATAATCACGAAAATTAAAAGTCCTTATCAAAATTAATTTATATATATATATATATATATATATATATATATATATATATATATATATATATATATATATATATATATATATATATATATATATATATATATAACAGGAATAGCTATTGGTCTTTACATTTTTCAGAAGTAGTATAAAAAATAAATGGAAAATGACATAAAACGGTCACCTAACTTGGTATGTTTTTGAAAGTTATTTTGATTTTCTAATTTTCTACTAAAAAAATCTGTCAATCACTCGAAGCACAAAAAAAATGAATGTTGCTTTAGAAGCCTATAAGCGACCCCAAATCATTCAGTAAAGAGGTGTGTCGTCAAGCGGTTTTTTAGCTTTCCTCTACCTAGAAACCCTAGATTTACGGTCAAATTTAAAATTTGGACGGTATTCCTCAAGATATACGAATGTCGTGGTTTAAATTGTCAAATTTGTCATTTACGTACCCAAATTATATAATATATAAGTCTATATCATGGCTTATTATGCGAAATTTAATTTTAAAACTAAACACAATAATTTACGATCAAGAAATGTAAAATAACTATAAGGTATTACATATTTATAAAATTTCACATCCTGTATAATTTTATGGATAAAAATATACAAGGTGTTCCATAAAAAAAATTATATGTTTATAATTTTATAATAAGAGGGGTTCCCAAATGGAAAAAATGAATTTCTCCCTGTATGTCAAAAACTAATGGTGGGTTTGCATCTGACATTTATTGCATGATAATTTATGACAGACAGAAATTCTGGCTAATGTAAACGGTCAAAAATTAATTCTATTCTATTCTATTTTCGGTATTTGGCTTTCACACATAATGTATTTAGCCATCGTCAAGTGGTTGTGGTCAAAAAATTATGTCCGATAGAAATTTGTTATTGTTTACATTAGCCAGAATTTCTGTCTGACATAAATATCATGCAATAAATGTCATACGTAAATCTACCATAAGACGGCCATGAAAAAACTTTTAGTGATATTTTTCGTTTCATCAAAAAGTAACTAAAGCTTCCTTTGCTTCGAAATCCGGACACCCTAAACAACAAGGCTTTCACATCTAATACGTTTTTTTTTAATTATTATTAGAGGGCAAATTTTTTTAATAATATGTAATTTTTTTATCTTCTTTTACGTATTTATGACCCGTTAATAACGCTTTTATTATAAGGCTCAAAATTAAACTAATATGTGGTTTGGCTTTTTCTACGTGTCTGAGTTATTCGTGTCCAAGGAAATTTACTGAATTTTTGTGTCCAGTAATAACGCAGCAATTTACCCATTTGTTTCACATTTTTTCGATATCTCTTTAATAAATAATGATCTTCTATGCTATTTAGGATCAAAGTGCCACGGAATGGGAAACTCACCAGATGCTCATTTTCATTGGTAATTAGTTTTTAAACCTTTGATCCTGTTTGCGGAAACAATATTTGTGCTTTTGGGTTGATAGTACAGGAAATAAAGCATTTCACCCTAAAATGTTTTGGTCCTGTATGTGTATGGAAATAGAACAAAAATATATTGAACCGAAGGACGCCAAAACCCAAGGAAACTAAACTTTTAATAAGGAGCGCTCGATCCCATTTAAGCCTATGTTCGCTAAATTTTGTGACGTAATCTTTTCCCGTAATTCTTTGTTTACAATCGTACTGGAAAGTTTTGGTGTTTTTTTTTGCCTTTAGTCATTGGACTTTAATATATGTTTAGTTTTAACTGTTTATAGTTAAATTGAGTAGTTATTAGCACTGCAGTTACAGAGAGAGATTAAATCGTTATTAAGGGTAAGATACAATTTTTAATGTTTTTTCAGTGATTTTGTTTTATATGCAAGTATTGGTTTATTTTGTCTGATAAAATAAAAATTATGGCAAAAATGTGACATCACAAACATAACCTAGATTTTCAGACGCATCTAAAAAATCGAGGCGCTCCCTATTAAAAAGTTTATCTTTCTTGGCCAAAACCCAGGGGTTGGTTGCCACTCCCCTCCCCTAGAAGGTAAAAAATTTATTTTACCCCCAAAAATTGTTTAAACAGTTATTCTGAGCAAAAAATATTATCTACATTCCTTTGTAAAACTAATATATTTTAATTTATTCCTTTAAAGTATCAATTCATCATCATCAATCATTTTATTGAAAAAACTGTAGAAAACAAAACTGTAGGTTTTAAAAACATAAAAAAACTTTTATTTTAATTTCTTAGGATCAGTACAAACCGAAATACGGCGTGTTAATGGTTAGCTTTTTTCGCCAAATGCAAAATTTGATAGATTGAAACTCCAAAAACCAAAAATGCTGCATATTTCGAGGAAAACATATTATGAAATCTTTTTAAAAGTACATTATCAGACCTTTCTTTTTTGAGAAAATAACTTTTTTAGTGGACTAAATTGATATTTTAACAATAAATTAATCCAGGGCAGTCAAAAATAATCGTAAACAATTTTCAACAAAAACCTTACAAGTCAATATTTTTTAAAATGAATACCTCTATTTTTAATTGCCTTATCCTATTAAGCAAGTAAGGGTAATTTTCTAAAAGATTTTTTTAAAATTTTAGCTTTTGAAATATTAACAATTTATGATTATTTTATTCTTACAATGCTGTTAAGTACGGGTAAGTATGGTGTAGTTGGCCATTAGGCTGCATTTCATGAAATCAAACTTACCATTATTTTTTATGCCTAATTGGATAAGGTAATAAAAGATAGGGGTTTCCATTTAAAAGTCGCTTTTTGCGTCTGTATTTACATATGTATGTATGTATGCTTAAATCTTTAAAACAACTAAACGGATTTTGATGCGGTGCTTTTTTAATAAATATAGTGCTTTAAAAGGAAGGTTTTTATGTATAATAATATGCCTAATATATTAGAGAACCACTGATAATTTCAAGATCTCTAATGTGAGGTTGTAAGTAAACCATAGATAGCCTAGATTTAGATTCGCACTGGCGCATTTTTCGGATTTTTACGACCTCGCGCAGTAAACAAATGGACGGTGGACGAACATGCCCACTTAAAAGCCGTGGCAAAATACAAACACCGGCACCCCGTACCCTCTGTCCGCGGTCTGACCGTGACGCTCATTAGCTACCGTACTCCGAACAGAAAACCAGGTCGCCGTCAACAATTCTATCCGATATTAAAATAGGGAAGTTGACATTTTCTTCCGTTATAACCGGAAGTACTAAAACTGGTATAGCATCCATGTGTAGATATTTTTGTTTAAATTCTAATATTTCGGCATGAGGAATCTGTAGTTTTCTGGGTACCAATAGTTTCCAACAACATTCTGCAATACTTCATAATAAAAATAAATAAAAATGTTTTTGTCATCATTTACTTAAAAACTCTTGGGATATTAAAGTTTTCTTCGACAAAAGTTGATTTAATGTACAACAAACACCCTTTTTGGTCTTTTTTCCGCACGGTTGAATAGCTAAAATAAATTATCCCGAAAATCTTTAGGTTTTCCAGGCTGTTCCAGATCGGAAAAAGGTTTTTACGAAAAGTGTTAAAAACTACAATAAAGTAAATCAGAGTTATCGAACTAACTGAATTTTTTCAGATGTGATTATATGGTTTCTGCTGACTTTCATGTTAAATTTAGTATTGATTGTAAAATCAATAGTAATTTATGTAACATGTCAATAAAGTGATACTTTTTTTACGAGTAAGAGGTTGATAGCACGAGCCGTCAGGCGAGTGCGACAATCCCATAAGTAAAAAAAACACTTTATGCATTTGTTTCTTACGATGTTTTTATACGACTGTATAAGTCTCTCCGCACAAGGGTGGGTAAAACAGCGACTGAACGCGATTTTTACAGGCATCGACAGCACGTAGGCATATCAGCGGTCTCAGCAATCCGCGTCCTTTAGTAAACAAATGCAATAAAAACCGTTTTGTTTTTTGTTTACAGCATGTGATTCATATTGTGATTGTGTCTGGTTTTTACACGGGAAAATAAGTGTTACGTTTTGTTTAATTTGATTTAAGGACGAGAATAAAAAAATCCTATACTTTATATTTATACTTTAAAAGAATATTTGCGAAAAGATTACACAAAAAGAGCTTGGAATAAAATAGCAAATAACTTAGTATTTGTTAATGTTGTTTCATAATTGTAAGTAAACAATACAAAAACTAAATTTCAAAGAGAAATTGTTATATGTTTATCTAGTGGTTTAGAAATATGCAATCTTAAGGATGTGTACCACAAAAATATTAGCATATTGCATTAAAATTGGAAGAGGGATATTTACGATATTTATTTAAAAAAAACATTTTTTTAAGTTGAACATCCTGCCTAAATAGGCTCTTAAATTTTTACCTGTAGTTTTTGTAAACTGATTCAAATTTTTTAATTACCCTGTATAATAGCATGGCAGTATTGCTTTCTGCATAGACAGAGCATGATAGCCTACTAAATTATATATAACTAATAACTGATAGGTTTTTTGTCCCGATATTTAGGGATGAACCTTGAGGGCAGTCACAAATAAAAAAATAAAAATCGTAATCGTTTTAAAAAATAAAAATAATATTTCAAATACAATACGTGCCGACCCCCTTTTCCACTGGGCACTTGTTCAGGGCCCCGTGATCGATTGGGGCCCCCAGCCCTGCACAATTACCAACCCAGAGATTTAAAGGCACAGATAACATATGACCAAATAAAAATAGCTGCTCTACTCTCGCCTTAAGAGCAGGCTTATCGATTGCAACGTTTTTTGCTGCAATAAAGCATTGTTCACAAAAGGGTTTGTTTCACTGATCTCAATGGATTACCAATTTTATAACCTGCGCGAAACAAAAGTTACATTTCATGGGCGAAAAACCGGTTTGTACGCAAGCCAGTTGAGGGTAAACGCACCCGGACCCAAACAAACTATTCGCATTATAGGAAAGAATTTGTTGACCGCGTCCTGCTTTTCTGTTCGAAGTACGGTAGCTAATAAGCGTTACGGTCAGACTGCTAGAGGTGTGACTGCGATCGCAGTCGCTGCTACCAATCACTGGTTATTAACAAATCATTTTGGTAGCTGCTACTTGCGCCTGGCGATCGCAGTGAAAAAATCACTCTTTAATATTCGCAGTTCGCAGAGGTGGCGCTGCCCGTAACCACAACATTAAACGGCGACTGCGATCGCTGGACGGTGATTGTGATTGCGATTCTAACCTCTTTCATTTAAGTTTATGGTGATTATGCATGTTTACGTTAGTGAAATGGGATGCGAATTGGCTTGCTTACCGGATGAAAACTATTTTTTTATCAATTTGATTTGTTAATAATTCTATCGCGAATGGGTTGCCCAAATAATATGATCAAAGCTATAAATGTTTATAAAAAAATTAAGATATTTCATATACTTCGTGTAATGTCGGTTTTTTTATATACATTTACTTATATGCCAATGCAAATCAGTAATTAAATTATATGTATATTAAATGACAGAATCTATTTAAAAATTATATATTTTTTCTTCATTCAATTTTAACAAGGTTATCTATATGACTTTATTTATGAAAATTTAGCATGTTTCCGTAAAGAGCGATAATATCACAGTTTTCAGTAGCAGCTACTTTTAGATAGCAGTGGCAGCGATCACCGATATCAAAAAATCACTGTTAAGCCCACCGCTACAGACTGCGGACGAAGGTACGGGGTGCCGGTGTTTGTATTTTGCCACGGCTTTTAAGTGCGCATGTTCGTCCACACACTGCGCGCGGTCCTAAAAATCCGAAAAATGCTAGATTACAATATATTAATATTAATTTATTATAGTATCTAATGTGACTGTAAGGACAGTACCAAACATTTTGTGTGTGTGTATCATATTTAATAGATTAACCTAAAAAAAATAAAATATGTTGGAACAAAATTTAAAATTAAGCTTTATACATACGTTTTTAAAAAAAATTACCCAGTTTATATTTCAGCCCACTTGAATGTGTGTGAGGTGCCTATACTGATCATTTCGGTTGTGTCAGAACCTTTCGATTAGTTTTGGTTCTAATAAGGCATTGGTTTTTACTTCAAATCCCTTTTTTCTAAACTGTCTACTGTTTTTATGTTTTTAAATTTTTATTTAATATATAGCAAGAAATTATTTTGAATAATTATGTTTTATTAGTGATGTTTGTGAAAAATAAATATTAAAATCCAAAAAGCTAAGATCTTGGATTTATATCTCAACCAAATCTGTGATTTTTGGATGTGTTGGCATTAAGGTCTGGCCACACATAACCGCAACGAGCCCGCAGCCGTACGTCGCGTCATGCTGGTGAGATGTACGGGCATGCGATGCAAAAAGTTTTTTGTTTAGTAAAATTGCAGTAATATAAGTCTGATATACTACGCTTTAAATTAGACCTGAGTGGCTTTCCAGTGACGCAAATAGAGCGCTCCCGAGTAGCTCAGGAACATTTCGTTCTACTTTATGGCGTTCCAGTGACGGAAAGTGCTATGCACTTGAGCGACTCCGTTTCTCTTTCACCTTGCCCTCATGCACCCACTCCTCTTTTGGTTTTTGTGCTTCAAACGTGTTTTTTATGGTTAAGGATGGATTTTTAAAATTATTTATTTAAAATGGAATTAGACATTAAAAGAGATTATTATTATAAAGCCAAGAAAGGTTAAAAACAACGAAATTTTAAAATTTCTTTAAGTATCTCTCTTTCCTTGTCTAAGGATGCGTTCCAGTGACTAACTTTTTAGAGCAGTTCAAGAGCTTCAAGCCCTGGAGCGTGACGCACAAAAATTTTCGTCACTGGAAAGCAACCCTGATCGTAAAATAAACCTTCATAAATAAGGTAACCGTCTTACCTATACTACACTTAAAGTTTGGATAAAAACTAACAGAGATAAGTAGGAAAATCCGTTTTATTTAAACAGGAGATATACATACTTAAAACAATAGGCTCAGCTTGACAAAAATGCTTTTTGTATTTTTGAGGGCATGAAAAGTGCTTTGAATTTTTTCGAAATAATCTGCCCCAGTTTCCTTTATCATTGTGAATCCGTGTTCGCCGCGGCCTTGGTACGGTTATGTGCGGCCAGACCTTTAAATCCAGTAAAAAAATCTGTATATTGACTCCTGAAATTTTAAAATGTTAAATGTGTCTGTAAGAACATAAAAATAATGCTCAAATTTTGCATATGTACGTTTTTTGTCTATTCTGACGAAATAGTGCTAAATTATGGTCATCATCATCATCATCAATCAGACCTTTGCATCCACTGCTGGATATAGGCCTCCCTATTTCTGCCCACCGTCCTCGGTCTTGACCACTTTGCATCCAATTTGTAGACATTCTTCTTATGTCATCTGTCCCTCGCGTCGGAGGTCTTCCCCTGCTTCTTTTGTCAGATCTTGGTCTCCACTCCAGCAACCTTCTCGTCCATCTGCCATCTGTCATGCGGGCTACATGTCCAGCCCAGTTCCATTTCAGCTTTGCCACCTGATAGACAACATCCGTGACCCCTGTTGTCGCACGTAGAACTTCGTTATTAAAGTGGTCACGAATTGACACACCAAGCATCGATCTTTCCATCTTAGGCTACGTTATTCTAAGCTTCTTAGCAGATGTGACGGTCAAAGTTAAAGTTTCAGCGCCATAAGTCATAACTGGTAGAATGCACTGATTAAAAACCTTTCGCTTTAGACATATTGGGAGATTACTTTCAACTACATCCCTAAGTTTACCATATGCAGCCCAAGAGAGGGCAATTCTTCTTTTTAACTCGCATGTCTGATTATCTCTCGAGATTCGTATTTCATCACCCAGATATATGTATTTGTCAACAAACTCCACTTCGCAGTCACCAATAACAGTGTTTCCGCTTGGCACTAGATTTGTCATACATTTGGTTTTTAAGATGTTAATTTTTAGCCCTACCTGAGCACACACTTCCTGAAGATCTTGCAGCATTGTTTTGATATCTTGTAGATTGTCGGACAACAAAACAATATCGTCCGCGAAACGTAAATTTGTTAGATTCAGGCCATCTATATTTATACCCTTTTTGCTCCAGTTAAGCATCTTAAAGCATATTCCAAAACAGTGATAAACAGTTTGGGTGACATAGTGTCTCCTTGTCGCACCCCTCTGCCAAATTTATGGGGTTGGTGTTCTCGTGCAGTTTTACCATCATGGTTGCATTTTTATAGATGTTGTATATTAGCTTGGTGTAGCGATAGTCAACACGACATTCTTGTAGGGATTTTAACACTGCGTCCAGCTCAACAGTGTCAAAGGCCTTTTAGAAGTCTACAAAGGCAACGGCAAGTGGTCTATTATATTTGATCGATTTTTCAATTAGAGTTTTAATACTTTGAAGATGGTCATTAGTTCCGAAACTTCTGGTTGGTAAAAGTCGAACTTGTTTTCTAGTCGTGTAGTAATTATTCTTGTAAAGAGTTTGTAAAGGTGACTAAGTAAGCTTATTGGTCTGTAGTTTTCCAGTTCAGCTCTATCTCTCTTCTTATGTATGAGACAACACAACGATGGCGTTGTACCACTTGTCGGGTATAGTGCTGTTAAAAAGACATTAATTATGGTCATAGGGGCCTCATTATCCTAATGATACCCAGGGCCTCTAATGGGTGAAAGACGGTCCTGAATACGTGCAATTCCCATCTTATCCCCTACCAACTTAAATCCATATTACAAAATTCCCGAGTTGCCCAATCTCTTTTTCGACCCCCAAAACACAATTAAATGGATTAGATCGTATTATAACCCACCTTTTTACGTTTGAAAAGGAAACAGGAAACCCCGTCACTAATACATTTATTTTGTTTTCAAGAAAAAGAAAACCGAATTTCACAAAACTAGACATGTGTATTGTGTGAAATGAAACAGAAGGAAAGCCAGGGATTCTGACTGATGTCTCTTAAATATTTAAATGAACACTCTAAATAAGAATAAAGTACTTTGGGAAAAAGCCTTTGGGTTATTTTATGGTAAAATTATTGGTAGAATAAATTTATCAAAAAATATTGAATAAACCTTTCTTTTTATGCTCATTGAAATAAAGAGTTTAAAAAAGAGCCGTAAAAAGGCAATTAATATTTTTTTCTATTTTTTTATAAGTTATTTATTAACACTACAAAAATACAAAAAATAAAAAAGAAAAAAAGTTTAAAAATTTAAAAATTAGCAGCTGATGATGTGGGGGCACAGACCAACGACGTATGGACCAGGTTTGTTTACGTTTGAGCTGTTGTCATCAATACATCACATTAAAAGCGCTAAAATGCGGTTTGCCAAATTTAATTTTTCCACTTTAAACTTACTAACCACAAGTAGTTGTTGGATAAGCCTCTATATTAAAGAATTTTGTAATATAACTATTTAAATGAACAATACATATATTTTTATAATTTTTTAAAATCATAATAAAAAAATGTTTAAATATTATAAGTTATTATCTTTTAAAAAAGAAAAATTCTGAAAATACGTGATTATTTGTTAATCCCGGCAACGCCGCCCAGGGATTTTTACTCCATCGTAAATAAAACATGAATGAACTTTTCCTAAACGCTTGTGGGTGATGCCCCCTTTGCTTTGTCATTTCTGTTGGTTTCTGTCATTTGACAATTTGACAATTTGGAAAGCCAAAAGTGATTAAATAAAGCTTATAAAGCGTTTTTTGTGTGTTTTCTGGTGTTTGTTGGTGATTAGAAAGTGTTTTTAAAGACAATATGGGTAGGCAGTGCTTTATTTGTACAAGGGTAGACTATTCATTTACGCACCTCACTTTTCACAGGTAAATAGAGACCAACGTCGTTGGGTGCATACTATCGACCAAGGTCAAAAAGTAAGTCCGCCATTTTCATTTCTCGCTTGCCTCACTCCCTTTGCCTATTAGGATTGTTGGCTTAATGTTTATTATAAAATTATGAATGAATCGCTGGGTCCATACGTCGTTGGCACAGACCCAACAGCGTATTTAGATCTGTGGTGAGGGTCCCAACAAATGTCCACGATTTTAACCCTCCTAGCAATCTAACAAAAAAAACAGAAAAAAATAATCTAGAGTAACGTCGGTATGTCCGAAAAAAATTGTACCACGTTTTTTGAAATTTTAATTTTTTTAACAAATTTTAAAAACTTATGACATTCATAATATTTACATGCTTCAATAAATTATTAATATTATTACAATAATTAATATGTTGGAAATAAACTTAAAATTTAAGAAAATTTTCAAATACTTCTCCATTGACTACTAGACAATACCCAGACGTTCATAAAATTGTCTTCTTACATTGGCTAACTGGTAAATTGAAATTTTATTGCATTCTGCAGAAATAGCATTTTTCAACTCATCTAGATTAGAGTAATTTTTATCCTTGAATATCAAAAGGAAAAAGTTATGTCACGCTAACTGGTATTTTTATTGTTGTGCATAAATATAAGGCGATAAGAAAGTAACAATTTTTAAAAATATATTATCATCTAACTAGCGAACGGGTTAACTGAAAACTATAAAGTTTTTACCATGGACGTAGATTTGCATGCTCTTCAATAAACTTTAATAGAATTTTTCTCTAAAATAATTGGGGAGCCAATAATTGACCCCATTAAAAATAACATGGGATTTCCTATGTCCCGCCGGGCGATGCATCACCCGGTATGTTTATATGTAGTTTTTCTTATTTTTGGGAAAAAATCACCACCTAAGATTTTTTGAATTTGTTTAAAAACATCCTGTATATTTATATGAACTTTTCTTTATAAAATAGGCTTAAGAATCATATTCTGTATTTTTAGCTATCAATTAAATTAAATCCTGTAGACGTGAGTTAAGTCTATTAAAAAGTTTTATTTTAGTAACGTTGGTGAATAAGTCATAAGATAACATGAGAAAAAACTCCGTCTGCTTCTAATATTCTTTCTAAGGAAAACTCTTAATATAATTAGAGTTAGTTCAGGTTGGTCTGGTATTGAATCATAAACAACTGGAAAACAACAGTTTTATACCTGCCGAAAAAAAGTAACGGTTTTTATGTTTTTGTCGCCCTTAAAGACACATATTCTGGAATTTATAGGAGAAAATAAAAATCCTAATAAAGGAAATATATTATATTCTAAAAATATAGCTTTTATTATGAGTTAGTGGTTTAATAAACTTTGTCGGTCAAAAGATATAAATTTTATTTTTTAATTTTTGCCATAATGGTAGTTCCTTTTTATGGACATGTGTAATACACGGTTGGACATAAAAAACGAAGAAACAAAATTTTGTTCAAATTTAGCCTTAATAGCTATTTATGTATCAAGGGCGTTACTAGGACTATAATGCCCTGAAGGTCGAAATAGCCCGAGGGCTAGATTTCGACCTGATGGGCATTATAGTCCAGTAAAGCCCGTGGTGCATACAATGCTTTATGTTTTACCCAAAAAGAGTTTTTCAATGACTAATTACATTATTTATTCGCAATATAAAAAATAAGTTGCACCTGTACCTGTATACGTCAGTAGATAATGACTGGTGTTAAGTTTGACTTTGATGTTTCTATCAGTTAGTCAGTTGGCATTTTTTATTTAACGATTTGCTCAAAATGGAAGAAATTCCACAAAATATAAGAGAAAAGGCCATAAAAGCGACCGAAAATCTTTTGCCAGTTAAATCAAGGCAACAGTATGATCGGTAGTATGGCATATTTGGTATTTGGAAAGATGCGAACGCAATTCTTCAAATAACCGAAACCGTTTTAATGGCATATTTTCAGGAACTGGTAAGTTATTGATTTTATTTTAATACATATGTTTAACAAACTTTATTATTTTTAGTCGGAAAAATACAGTCCGAACTCTCTGACCAAGATTCGGGACATTTCAAAATTGTAATTTTTATTTTGGAAATAAAGTTTAATTTTTAGTATTGTTTAAAGAATTAGGGCATTATAGGCGGGCATTATCATAATGCCCGCTTATAATGCCCTAGGTGTGATGGCAGGTATTATTGCTACCATGACATATTCCGTTTCTAAGGTATTACAGATCAATAATAGATCGGTAAAACATAAAAAAATGTAATTATCTCTTGGTCCAGGTATGGCTCCGTTCTTCAAAATTATGATTTTATTAGGGTTAGTTCAAATTGGTCTGGTACTGAATTTATTAATAACTGGAAAACAACAGTTTTATACATGCCGAAAAAAATTAACGGTTTTTAGTTTTTCACGCTTAAAGACACATATCTGGAATTTATAGGAGAAAATGAAAATCCTAATAAAGAAATATATTTTATTTGCTGAAAATATAGCTTTTATTATGAGTTAGTGGATTAATAACCTTTGTCGGTCAACAACATATAAATATTATTATTTAATTTTTGCCACAATGGTGGTTCCTTTTATGGACATGTGTAATACACTGTTGAACAAAAAAACGGACAAACAAAATTTTGTTCAAATTTAACCTTAAATAACTTTTTGTTTTTTTTTACCGATTTTAATTATCTTTTGGTTCAGGTATGGCTCCGTTCTTTAAAATTATAATTTTATTGGTGTTAGATCAGATTGGTCTGGTATTGAATTTATTAACAACTGGAAAACAACATTTTTATACATGCCGATAAAAAATTAACGGTTTTTATGTTTTTTACCCTTAAAGACACATATCTAGAATTTATAGGAGAAAATGAAAATCCTAATAAAAGAAATATATTTTATTTGCTAAAAATATTGCTTTTATTATGAGTTAGTGGTTTAATAAACTTTGTCGGTCAACAAGATATAAATATTATTATTTAATTTTTGCCATAATGGTGGTTCCTTTTATGGACATGTAATACACTGTTGAACAAAAACGGACAAACAAAATTTCTGTTCAAATTTAACCTTAAATAACTTTTTGTTTTTTTTTTTTACCGATTTTAATTATCTTTTGGTTTAGATATGGCTCCGTTCTTCAAAATTATAATTTTATTAGGGTTAGTTCAGGCCTGGTATTGAATTTATTAACAAGTGGAAAACAACATTTTTATACATGCCGATAAAAAATTAACGGTGGTTCCTAAACCCATCACTATACCTGACTTGAAAACAAACGCAGAGAGATGCAGATATCTCTTTCGCAGGATCTTAATTTAATATTGGATTAGGGCGCCAAAAATCTCGTCCATTTTAATGCATCCAAAACACAATCATGTTTCGCGAAAGAGTCATCAAATACCCATCCTCTACTTATGAGCGGCCAAGTTTTACAGAGCAACTGATACCTTTAGTCTTGTGGGCGTCACATTTGAAAGGAACCTTAACTGGCATAAACACATTGTATCTATAGCCACGGCAGCTTCAAAAAGCTTGGATTTCTCTTTCAAACCAAAAAGTATTTTTCCCTTCTAATTTATACACTTTATATGTATCCCAAATCCGACCTCCCTTGGAATATTGTTCCCATATCTGGGGAAATAACGTCCCCCACAACCCTAAGCACTCTGGATTCTATCTCAAAGAAGAGCTATTCGTCTCATTAATAATCCTTCACTTACAGAAAGGCTTTTCCTCGTGGTTCCAAGGCGCAGCGCATCCCTATACGGTCCAACTGGACAGGTCCCAAACCCTCACTTTGTTCGTTCTTTTATCCCCTAGAGTTTCTTAGATTGTGGAACCCAAGCTGCCCGCGGAGGTTTTTCCTTTCCTCCCAAATCTTCAAGTATTTAAGTCTCGTGTCAACAAACTCCTTCTTACCCTCAAGCTTACAGGCACCCACGGTATGTGAGTATTTAGGCTTTAAGCCTTCGTGGTTTGACCAAAGATAAAAAATAATAAATGCCGATTGAAAAATTAACGGTTTTTATGTTTTTCACCCTTAAAAACACATCTAGAATTTATAGGAGAAAATGAGAATTCTAATAAAAGAAATATATTTTATTTGCTAAAAATATAGCTGTTATTATGAGTTAGTGGTTTAATAAACTTTGTCGGTCAAGATATAAATTTTATTGTTTAATTTTTGCCATAATAGTAGTTCCTTTTATGGACATGATTTAATTGTCTTTTGGTCCAGTTATTGTTCCGTTCTTCAAAATTATGATTTTATATGGGGATTGCAAAAAGTGTTTTAGCATTAGATGTTATGCAGGGAAGAGCTAGATGCAAATTGACCCAATTTTTCGAACACTCTGTGGAATAATTTAAAGTCACAATTTTTACTAGTATATTGAATTCTAAAACACTTTTTTTCTTTAAAATCTGTTTTTTTTTTGTATTTATATTAGTATCTCTATTTTAGAAGAAAACAATGTAATTTAATTATGGGCTTCGTAATATACACTACATTGCAAACATATTGCGGAAACTTAATATTTAAATCGTCATATTTCTAAAAACTTATTAAGATAACTATATCAAATTTAGTATCTTTTAAAGGTCTTTTAAAAATCTGTTTACTAGTATTATAAATATATTAATAAAATTTGGTACATAATGCATTAAGAGGCATGTTGCTAAAACTCTCTTCTATTTTATTACCAAGTTGCAAGTTATCTAAATTTACATAATTAAAAACCTTAAATATACTTTTTACTAACTTCTATTGACAAAAAAACAACTATAAAAAAAGAACATCAGGGTTCTTTTAACTACTAAACTCAATCAAAAAAGTTTTCTTTTTGGATGTCCCCAGCTGTTTATTGCAAACATCGCTTACTATCTTAGAGATGACATTCGTAGAAAAAGTCTAGGTTTCCTTAACTTTATTAGAGAATTATTGCAAGTTGCCTTATTAGGCTCGGAAATGATTAATTAAATTTATTTATATATAGTATTATATATTATTTAAATAGTGCTTGTACCCATAATTTAGAGGTATTGCAAAT
>JACEGR010004583.1:0-85399 GCA_014170235.1 Listronotus bonariensis
TACCCATCAGTAAGAAAAGTTTGGGAATCCAAATAAGCATGCCTAAAGCGCTCATGTCGTACAAGAAATAATTATTTAAATTGATTGCTAGGAGTGCTAGACTGGTTGTACAGGTATACAAATCATTGGTGGAATCCTTAATAAGATATGGTCTCACTGTGTGGGGGGCGAACTTATAAAACTAACCTACAACCGTTACGTATAGTTCAAAATTATATCTTAAAAGTGTCATACAAAAGAGATAGACTTTACCCCACTCATTTGTTATATAGTGAGAATGTTAATGATCTAGATGTGCTTTACATCCCAGTCACTTTGCAAATTGATTCACCAGAAAAAAGTATGGCAGAATCACATAAGCCATGCTTATTCAACAAGACAAAATATAAATAGTCATTTGACTTTACCCACAAATCATAGAACCATAAATATGAGACATGCCACATACTTAGCCCCTAAAGACTATAATCTTTTACCAAAATTTATAAAGAAAATGACATCTTTACAAAAAAGAGCAGATTGTATATATTTAAAAATCGCGAAGCTTTTTGCAGACAAATTTGGTGAGTTTTAACTGTTGTAATCTTCAGGGTTATTTTCTTCTTTTTTCTGTGTCGTGAGATGTTTTCTGCAGAGTATTGCTCTGTATATTTGTTGATTTTTGTTTGTTTTGTTTTTTAGTCATTTAAGATTTGATTTATTATTTATTTTTTAGGTTTTAATTTTATTTTTACCTTTAGTTGATTTTTTAAAGTTTATTATTGTTGAAACAAAAGATACAAGACATTTACTATAAGGTTTATATGTTTTCATGGAAGCAAACAGATATTTCAATATCTAGACTTCAATGTTAAAAAAAAGAAAATGCATTTTAAGTAAGTATAGATTGTCAACATTAGTATTTTTGTTAACTTTTTCACAAAGCCAACTTTTTTAGAAAATGCCAATCGCAATAAGTTTATTAACTATAATAAGATAAAACAATACTAAGCTGCTTTTTTTATAACCGTCCGCTTCCCAGTTAAATGGGTATTAAAAAAATTAAGTAAAAATGACTGAGTTTTTACTATCGGTTCTAATAGACAATTTAATTGATATGATTACGGACTTGGAGTATAACATTTAGAGGCCGAAAAATAAATAAGACAATAAAAGCCAGACCGGACCATCCCACAATTCAAAAAATGTAGTTTAACGCGTATTTTCAATAGAATAAAACTTCTTATTAGAGCTAAAGTGGACTAAAACTATCACTATCCTATATTAGTTCTTAGCCTACTTTGGCTCTAATAAATAAGTTTTATGCCATTGTAAATACTCGTTAAAGTATAGTAAGAACATTTTAAAAGCGCAAATTCGGTACCCTTTGAAAATAATATAAAAAAATATAAAAAAGGCCGCCTGCAATCGGAAAATTTTATTCAAAGGCGCCGCTATCCTTTACAGCGACTCGCCGATACACTATGGGATAGAAATCCATTATTTTTGCCAAAAAGCAACTTTGAAATTTTAATGGCTCATACTGTGTATTTCAAAGTAGATACTACAAACTCCATGTACGCAAAATTATAAAAGGATATGACGACTTCTATTGGGGTAATAAGAAACTTGAAAATGTATTTTAAGTAAACATAAATAAACAAACATTTAATCTACTTAGTTTACTAAAAAAGTAAAAGAGTTTAAATAATAAGAGCTATTGTTGTGTTTCCGATGCAGTCTCGCGAAGTCTCGCTACTTTTGCCAAACTTTTTTCTTTATCAGGATTTGTACTTACAATTGCCTTCCTACTTTTTACTACTTCTTAGTGTAAGGACAGATACAAGATTTTTTTATAATTTACAAGGTTTTTCATTTTAAAATTTAATATGCTTTGTCCTACACTGTATATCCTAAAAGATAAAAGCATTCTGATGAAACATATGGATTCTACAGAATCTACCCAACAAAAAGTGTTTTTTATTTATTTTATACGTTAAAAAATAAAAAAAGTTGAGAAGATGTATCTCTATTACGCTTCTAAGAATAATTTAAAATTATTTTTCAGATTTGGATGGTCATATTTCCGAAACTAATTGAGATAGACACATCAAATGTAGTATTTTTTTAAAGCATTTTAAAAGATTTTTTGGTGGTGATATAATATTCAGGGTATTCCATTTAAAAAAATCATACCTATTGTCGTACCCTGTATATCATATGAGATAATAATCATCGGATTACTGATTAGAATACTACCGAATTAACCAAACAAGCTGACATTTTAGTTTATTTTGTACAATAAGAAATAATAATGTTAAGGGGGTGTAAATTTATTATAACATATAATAAGTTTTAGGTTTTCAAAAGCATTTGTAATAATTTATAATATTTTTCCAGTAAAAAGCACCTCATTTTAAGTTAGATTGGTAAGTTTCAGAATTTTGACCAAAAAATTAATTTCTATACCATAGTGCCATGCACTGCATCATCCGGCATATCATAAAAGACAGTTATCAAAGGCGGCCGTGAAGACAAGCATACCGATTTATTTGCTTAAAACTTTTTGTGATTTTTTTTCTTATCAAAGAGCACCGAATTTACATTTTTAAACTGTTCCTTCTTATACATTTTTTGAATTGTGAGATGGTCCACTCTGGCTCTAAGCGCCTAAAATAGTCTACGGGCGGCAAATCTGTAAATTAGCCACCGAATGGTAATGCAATGTTTAGGCTTTTTCTTTTTCGTGCTGTGGATTAAATCAATATGGTAATTCACAAATAATAAACAAAGATAATATATCGCTCTCTAACACAAGTAAACGTAAGTTCATAAATACCTATACAAAAAAAAACTTTAATAACACACAAAAACATTTATAATAACAATCAACCAAAGGTTAAAAGTGTTTAAACAAATTTCACTAATATTTAGTTCACTCTGTAATTAATGTTATTATCACTAGTTCCGCACAAGACTGAACACATGGGTTCTGCCATATCATTTTAAATATAATTAGCATCAGTTTTAAGTAAAGTACATGACTTCTCTTTTAGTATTATGTTTTTATTTTTAGAATGAACGAATGAACAACTTGCAGTGATCTTTAAACACTTGCTAAATTTAAAATTTTCTGCAGTTTGTTGCCCATAAAATTTATTGGTTTTCATTTTAAACAAATGAACTTAAAAAATATAAACATATGTTTTTTAAGGCTCGTATGTGTTTAATTTTTTTGTTTTAAAAATATTTAGTCTACGAAAAGTACTTCTTTTGTATATTTTATTATGTGTGTTTAAAAGCCTAATTTTGATTTTCTTTTTACACTGTGAATAATTTAATAATTTTTATTTCTTTTTAATTATTATATTTATTTATTTTTTATTATAGATTCCACTGATTTGTATTGAACATCTACCGGCCAAATTAATAGATATTTTTATTCCCAGCAAACACTATTTGCCGGCAATGTACATTTTTCTTATTGGCATTGATGGTAAAGCATTGGCAATTGGTGGCAATATTATGCCAACATCTTATACGCATTAAAAAGTCAACCCTAAATAAACACTTAATTGCCAATAAATTTTACATGCAGGCGAATTGCCGGCAAGCATACAAAAATGGCAGCATACCAATCCTGATTAAATAAAGCATGCCTTTTGTTGCAGGCAAATAAATATTGGATTTTTGAAGGCAAACCTTCAACGCATAATCATACTTTTTAAACCATATTATTAACATTGGTATTTAACTAACATTAGAGCAATTTTTTGATCTGTTTTATTTATAATGGCAGCTAAACAACATTATTTTATGTTTTTTACATAATTTAAAGGAAATGGCCTTTTCATAACATTTTATTGTTAAAAATCATGCAAATAAAAATTAGGTCAAACAAAATGTTTATTATGTATTTTGGAGCGAATAAAAATAAAATGATGGTAAAATTAGCTACTGTTAATTTCGACCGAAGGTGACCGCTTTGTGCATTTGTTTTCTACGTGGTTTTCTAGCTTTTTTGTTTCTTTTAAAAAAAAAGAGTTTTTATAGACATAATTAAATGTATTAATTACCTAATAAGTGTGTGTTGTGTGATTAATTGTTGATGGCTAGTCGAGAAGGCAAGATATTCAAGTAGACTGTTAGGAGCTGTAAACATTTTGTTTAAAACTTTATTAAAAGTTTTAAAGACGTGTTAATAAAAAATATTATATATACCTATTTAATAGTTTTTTTGACATACCGATAGATGGCGTAATGGACAATAAACTACTACGTTTTTTGCAATATCATCGCTTTTTATCGTCTAAACCGTACCCATTAGACAAAAATAATTCGAGAGCGGTCTGCGGTAGGTGATCTCACTTAGGTTTGAAAGAAATATCTTCGGCTAGTGTAAAAATCTGCATCTCCAAGTTGGACAGTGTTCCGAGAGATGGTATTTTGCATTGCAAGGAAATTGCATGCAGTAAGAAGTTTTTTCCTATTTTAATTTTCAAATAAAATATCGCATCATTTTAGCTTTTAAAAAAAAGTATATACACCAAATTTTCGTTAATAAGACGTCAGCTTGCTGCTTGGGAGTATCTGCATTTGCCCACTTTCGTGTCTTTTTGTAATCTTTTTGCCAATAACTTATTAATGATGGATGCCATCATCTTAAACGCATTTTTTGCTAATAACTTATTAATGACGGATGACATCACTTTATCTGCAACACGTGGCCTAATAACGGCCAATTGTCCACTTTTCGCGTCTTTTTGATACCTTTTTGCCAATGCCTTGCCATTAAAGAGTGTTGGCAATGCCAGTAAATTAAATGTACAACGCCGGCAAAAAATGTTATATGGGTAATTTATAGATATGATTTTATCTAAAAACTGGGACATGGGACCCACACCAAATATAATATACCGGATAAGATAGTGGCCCTAAGAGGAACACTTTCGAAAGAAAAAAATTAATTTTAGAATTTGCGAAAAAGTTGATTATAAAATTCAAGTTTTAAAAATTGTTTCTTTTTTTGTTATATTTTTATAAATTGTATTAAATTTTATCGATTAGAATTTCTTTGGGTTGGATTTAGGTCGAAATAAAAATACATCTTAGGATGAAAAACGTTCTGTATTTGCCGACGTTTCGGCCTAAATTAGGCCATCCTCAGGGCACTAAAAAAAAATGACTTAAATTTTATCGTCAAATTACAAATTTAGTAAAAATATCTGCCTCTTTCTTTTACTCGGAGGCATCTAAAAATTTTGCATAAAAAATTGTAGAGTTAAAAAATACAACTGAAGATAGTTCTCTTAAAAAATTTAGATAATTTTGCAAAATTTATAGATCGATGAAATTTGATTAAATTAATTTAAAAAAATACAAAGAGAGGGTTTCCTTTTGAAACTTGGATTTTATAGGAGCGGGGGCTCTAAAAAACCTTTTTCGCAAATGAAGTTGAAAAAGTCAAACAAAGCGTATTTCTACCTTTTCCAATTCATCTGTACCCAAAACAAATCGTATTTTCACTTTGTGTTTATCGACATCTTAAAATATTTTTAAATATCTATAACTAAACTTAATATAATACAAAGACCTATTAAAATAAAATTTGTTTTCTTCAAATTGGCACGAAAACAATAAAAAAACTAAATTATACATAATAATTTAAAAAAAAAAAAAAATCCAATGACTGTCCACGGACAACGTTTTCAATATGACAAATGAATAAAAATTCAGTTTTCCGAAAAACAGCTATTTTTGAAAAAATATCTTTACTTGAAAAACATTTGCTTCTCGAGGATAAAAAATTGTTTTTGCATACAGGGTTATTAAAATATTAATACATAATTTTAATTAGCTCCACAATTTGGCTTAAATATCTTAAGGTTAATTTTGAAAACACTTTAATTAGATACATTTGTGTACATCTAGAACCCTGGGTGAAGGGAAGGGGGTGTTTGAATAGAAAATTGTAAAATTATTGTTTTAATTTTACAGTTGTTTAAACTACTTTATTATAAAAATTAAAATATTTATTTCTGAAAACTCCAAAGTCAGTTTATTAGAGCTTTTTAATTTCTCTGTAAAAGAAATAAATTTATTGATGAAAAAATGACATTTTGCTTAAAAATAATAAAAAAAAGAAAGTAGTGTTCTCTTAAAGAAAAATCATGTTTTTAAAGTTTCTGCAAACGCCGTACATAAAATCAACATTGTTCTCTTACGTACTCAAAAATGACTTAATATAATAAATTCAATATTTTTTAATTCTTTTATCTTCTTGTAAACCCCACCAGGAAAAATTCTGTATAAATTGACACCCGATATATTATACTTAATTATAATATACAGGGTGTAACTAAATAAGTGTAAAACATTTAAGGAGGTGATTCCTCATTGAAAAATATGAAAAAAAGTTTCCATAAATATGGGTCCGAAAATGCATACTTTCCAAGATACAGGGTGTTAAACTTTTTAAATAATAAATAAAATAAAATAAAAACCACTTTATTGCATGTTTCTTGGGACGGAATTTTTGAATTTTGACGATTTACTGAGCAAAAACAGTTAAAGATAGAGCAAAATTAATTTTACTTTCCCTATCTTAACTTTTTAAGGACTATCTAATGACATTAAAAAGTGAAGGTCAACTGAAGATTAAAGAAGGTGAATGTTGAACCTAAATGTTGGACACATAGGAACTTTTTTCATATTTTTCAATGAGGAAATGTTTTACACTAATTTAGTTACACCCTGTATTTAAAAATCAACATTTTTACCAAAACTAGGTATATATTTTTTATAATAATTTCAAATTTTTGACTAAAGCTAAACATAAACAAACCACAAAGAGACCGCACCAACAACACAGTTACAAAATGTCAATGCAACCGCACATTAACTTAAATAATGTTTAGTACACAGTCGGCACACGCAATGTTACATTAATCGGAGATTAGTAAGGCGCCGGAATTTATGATGTTTCTTTCAATCATTATCGACACATACGTGTAAAAATACGATATTAAGAGCCCGGTAACTTTTTGTTGCTTTATTTTATTTTTTTATTTTTAATTTATATTTTAAGTTTACCCTAACCGTGAAATATCCTTAACGAATTCTTATACAATGATAAAAAAACCCTAAATATTTATTATTTTACAAAAAAAATATTCTTTAATACCTAGTGCTTCTACGTCTTGAATCGCAGTAAAATGCGTAGGAATCCGTTTCGATAGGACCAAATTGCGTAAAAATCCCTCTCGAAGGCATTGGCGGCTATTTAGGTGTAGTAAATGAAGTGCCACTTCACCAAAAATAAATAATAAAACATTAAAAAAACATATTACCATTATTCAATTTATTTTTCTCATTTCTATTCCTTATTTGTAAAATTCGCATATCTAGCATATAAATTAACCGCTGGCGCGAGTCGCTTTCCTCCGCTAAAACGCGAGTCGCACTCCGCGATCAGCAAGTGTATTGCAAATATAAAACGGACCGAAGTAACGGCTTCCCTCTCTGCCCATATATATATATATATATATATATATATATATATATATATATATATATATATATATATATATATATATATATATATATATAGAGCCTCAAAGTTGGATATTTCAGTTTAGTTTAGATATATATATATATTTAACCGAAATCCACTTAAAATTTAGAATGATTCAATAAGGCTTCTTAAATGTTAGTTCTATAAAAAGGTAGCGTATTGGTTTTTTTTTTCTTGTTTCAGGTATGTTAACATGACGTTCTTCCTTTGACGTTTGTATGCAAAAGAGCAAACAAATCTGTACATGTACGCGTGATTTCTTTTATATTTGGTATTTCGAATATTTAACCATTTAACGAGTATGTCAGAGAAAATTAATTAGCTTTATGTATGGGACAGTATAAAGCATGCAAGCTAATTAAGAAATGAATACGTTTATGAGGAAATTCTTATACAGAGTGACACCACATATACTATATATAAAAAAATTTGGAAAATTTTGGCAACATTGTAAGAGATCAGTGCGAAACATAGAACAAAAATATTTTTATAAATCGGGCACTTCCAGGTTAACTGAAAATTTACATCAACTTCCTTATTTTAAATGCAACACGCTGTATATTAAATATTATTTTTCTTTAGAATCTGAGTAATTTTTTAATTTTTTTATTTAATTTTACGCCAAAAACGACGTTTACAGGCAAATGCATACCCATTTTTTTTAACAAAAGCCTTTAAGAAATATGAATTAAAATGAAATTCCTTGTAAAGAAAAACTTTTCTATTGCCTTTATCAAATATAGACTTTTTCCTTCCCGAAATAATTTTAAAATTTTTCCTCCTCTACCAGCGGGCATGAACTTGTGATCATCATCTCTCGTAAACGTGCTTGGCTCTTTTGACTTATATCCAGAGGCTTGTTTTTAGGAAAGCTACTTGTTTACGAAACTTAATGTTGCTCTAGAGTGTGGATGCATTTAGAGTTTTTGCTTTTTTCGAAAAATATACAAGAACGGCATGATTCTTTTGACATGGTTTTCTTCCATCCACCGCTTAAACACCTCATATTCTTTTTCATATTTTTCGCGAGACTTATTTGGCAAAAGACTTAAAGATACTAGCTTTGTGGTTTCCAAAATATTTTGAGGGATATTGTCGTTTTCAGAGTCGATTTTGATTTGGATTGATTAATTTATCTTCGAACAAATAAAACTGTTTGCCTATGTTACATTTCTTATAAAAACAACGCTTATGTTCTTGACGACGATGTTTGACGATTTCAAATATCATACTTTTACTGGTATTCAATTATTACGAGATACAGGGATACAGGACAGAATTAAACCATGCCTGGGAGGAAAGGTGGCACTTTCCTCCCTCGTAATATAAATAACTATTTTTGTAAACGGTGGTGATATTTTTACAATTTAAAATAAGAGGTGGTCACAACTAAATGCTTAAAGTTACATTGATCAAAACTCAAAGTATTTAGTTGAACAGAAATAAACCGTTATATTACATTTTATTTGTTTCTGCCACTTTTTATGCGGTTAATATACCTGTTAGAATATTTTTTTATATTTTTGTGTTTCTGAGGTTATAGACGATTTTTAATTTATTCCATGAATAGTATGTGTAGCCAGCTTAAATCACTAAAGAATTTAAGTCAAAACATAGACTGACAGCTAGAAGCTTTTGCCACATTCTTGCTGTCTGAAATTTTATCTTTAGTTAAATACACATCTTATGTTAAAATAGAGGAGGCAGGTAATCCCTCGTCTTCCGCCGAGAGACCTCGAGTGGCTTTCGACAGTATAACAATTTACCTTTTTGTTTGAATTTAATTTTTTTGTAGTATCCGATTTACCCATGAAAAATCCTAACCAAAGGCTAGGTTAGAAAACATCCTCAGCTGTATAGAAAATCGTTCGCGATAAATACAGAAATTACGAACTAATAAATAACTAGACATGCGCTTTAAAACAATTCCTAAACCAGTTCGGTTCTGGTTCAAGAATCGATTCATTACGAGATACAGGGATACAGGACAGAATTAAACCATGCCTGGGAGGAAAGGTGGCACTTTCCTCCCTCGTCATATATAAATAACTATTTTTGTAAACGGTGGTGATATTTTTACAATTTGAAAAATAAAAGGTGGTCACAACTAAACGCTTAAAGTTACATTGATCAAAAAACCTAAAAAGTATTTTTTTAATCTACCTCTTTTATTATTTTACCCTATTTAGCAATCAAAATAAAATAAGTTCGAATAAGGATGTTTATTTCAAAGATGTATAGTTTTTGAAATATAAACAATTTAATATATTGATTCATTTCGCAGTATGCCTTATTTACCCTGTATTTCATATTTAGATTACCTACGTATGACAATGACGGATGAAACAAATTAGCGAAAATAATGTGATAGTAATTAAAATTTAATTTTGGATGTGCCCGATTTATTTGTGGTCAAGTCAGAAGAGTCCACTTGTTATGAAATAAATGAAAGTAATATATGTAATAAAAAGTAAAATTATACCGGGTGTTTTCCAAAAGTAGTGCCTTATATTTTTTCCCTTTATGATGAAAAATAAAATTTGGTATATCGATTTTTGATATGAATCACAAAATTCAAGAGATAATTAATTTCATGACCAGACCAATCCATATATGTATATGTCATGTATCAATAAACTAAATTTCATTTTTTTGTTTTAGAATGTCAAAAAAGTTGTAAAGGGATAAGTATTTTTAAACCGTCTGTTTAGAAAAAAGGATCTGTCCGTTTAATAACTATTATAAAAAAACAAAAAAGTTATCTACACTTAAGTTTCAAAAACAACTTGTGCCTATGTCAAATGACATTTTAAAACATAATTAAAAAATAAAAAATAATAATTATTGTAGATATTTAGAGCTTTTAACTTTTTGAAATTCTATCTTACTAAAATTTGTCTGCCGGTGTATAGCTTTCTAACCATATAAAATTAGATATGGTTTAAAATTTTCTATACACAGTACCGTTCGTAAATCTTCTGTCGCCCCGTGCAATAAAAAAATGGCGCCCTCATTTTGTATAAAAATTATTGCCCTCAATAAAAAGTTCCTTACATTCACAATATAAGTAAATTCTTCATTGAAGTCTTCTCTATTGACTTAAAATTTATTCTTTCCTAAATATTTTTGAACAGCAAAAAAGGTTTTTCCTTCAATTTTACTCTTAAAAAACAAAAATTCCTTAATTTGGACAAAATGCCGTACTTTTGCCGCTCCGTGCAAATCTCCCTGCTGCACCCCTGCCCCCGCCAGGAACGACCCAGTGTATACATATACCTTATTTTTTAGTGATATCGATATACGAAAGAGGGTTAAAGGCGTAAAGTTTGATACTTTATGTATTATTTTTATAATTTTTATTTATTTATTACTCATTATCAAATTGCCTAATATCAAATCCATCAAATATGCAATAGTTTTAAGTACGTGTAGATTTGAATGATGGAAAAGGTATATTGATAACAGGTTAGAACGAAAACATATTTCTGGACGATGGTGGGGGGGTTGATGGACAAGGCGTAAGAAAGGAAAGACCTCCGCGGGCAGCAGGTTACACAATCTAGAAACTCTGGGGATAAAAGAACGAACAAAGTGAGAAGTTCGGGAGCCTGTCCACTTGGACCATATAGGGATGCATACGCGCGGAACTACGAGTTTCTCTGTTGGGAACCGTGAGTGGAGGAACTATACTGGACAATTCTTCAGAGCAAAAGTTCTATACTATACTATAAACGTACCTATAAAAAAATCGATAAATCCCCCACAGCTCGACGATGGGCAAGAGAGGGAAGCCTTTCTGTAAGTGAAGGATCATGAATGAGACGAATAGCTCTTCTTTGAATAGAATCAAGAATGCTTAGGGTTGTGGGGGACGCCATGCCCCAGATATGAGAACAATATTCCAAGGGAGGTCGGATTTGGGAGACATATAAAGTGTATAAATTGGAAGCGGAAAAATACTTTTGGCTCGAAAATTAAATCCACGCTTTTTGAAGCTGCCGTGGCTATAGATACAATGTGTTTATGCCAGTTAAGGTTACTTTCAAATGTGACGCCCACAAGATTGAAAGGTGTCTTTGCTCTGTGAAATCTTGGCCACTCATAAGTAGAGGATGAGTATTTGATGACTCTTTTTCGCTACAAGAAACATGATTGTGTTTTGGATGCATTAAAATGGACGAGATTTTCGGCGCCCCAATCCAATATTAAATTAAAATCCTGCGAAAGAGATATCTGCATCGCTCTGCGCTTGTTTTCCAAGTCAGGTTTAGTGATGGGTTTAGGAACCTGAAAACTGGAGTGAAGGGTACAATCGTCGGCGAAACTATGAATGGAATTTGTTGTGGACGAGAGAGGGTCGTTGATGTGAAGAAGAAACAATGTTGGTGCAGAACTGAGCCCTGAGGGACTCCAGCATTATTTACTTGGTGAAAGCTTGAAGAATGGCCGTCCACAATAACTGATATACGTCGATCGGATAGATAACTAGGGAGCCAAGTACAGAGTTTAGTTGAGAGACCATAGGAGGGAAGTTTATTAAGAAGTGCGGCATGCCAGACCTGGTCAAAAGCTTTGGATATATCAAGAGCAACGATCTGGGACTCACCTAAAAACTCAAGAGACTTATTCCAACAGTGTGATACGAAGGAAAGAAGATCTGCTGTAGATCTTTTGTGGCGAAATCCATACTGCCTGTCATGCAAAATTTTGTGTTTTTCTAAGTACTTAAGAATTTGTGAATTAATTAATTTTTCCATTACTTTACAAAGAACTGAGAATTGAAATTGGTCTATAGTTAGATGGAAGGGATTTAGCTGAGTATAGGCCGGAAAATGTTTGTCTTTTTTTTCTACGAGCGTGCGGAAAAGTCCACATTAAAAATAACACTTTTAGAATTTTTGTAGGGTCCGATGAAACAAATAACGGATTTTATCTGCAATTGTACCGTAAATATGCAAATTGGCGAATGGGGAATGGAAATAAATTTAATAGGTAAAATGCCTTCAGAAATTGCTGCATACCTAAAATTAAAAAATCCAGAAAAGTACACTGGACATAGTTTTCGTTGATCCTCTGCGACTATGTTAGCGGATTCTGGAGAAGGAATTACCAATGTCAAGCGACTTGGGGGTGGAAATCAACGGCTGTAGCTGAGAGCTACATTGATGAATCTACAAATCAGAAAAAGGATATGTCGAATAAAATATTGACCATGAACAACTTCCCTCCTGAGCTAAGTCAACCTTCATCAAGCCATACAATAAGCGCTTCCATAAGCCACCCGCTAAATAAATTACAGGTTCTGCAATTAATTTTCAATATGCTAATAACTGTTCTTTTGTTGTAAATTTTATCAACAAATAATTCCCATTTATAAATATGTTGTAGTAGTTCTTTCAGATTAAACATAATTTAAAAATAATCATTGCTTTAATATTGGTATTATCTGACGCTCGTAGGAAAATTTTGTTCCTAACGCTTGCGCAAAGTGACTTTTCCGCACTTGACTGCCGTTGCTCAAACGACGCGAAGTCGACGTGCGGAAAAGTATCACTTTGTGCACTTGTTAGGAAAATACCTACTATACCGGATACTCAAGTAAAGGTTGCTTAGCAACTCCTTCTATCTAAAGCAATATAATGTATTTTCAAGGTAAGGACACGTCTCAAAAATGTGATTGCCGTTTTATCGGAGAAATGGTACCATTGTTTTACATTAAAATCCTGAAAATCAAAAGTTATTTCCTTGTAACAGCTCATTAAAGTGACCTTTGTGTGAATTCTACGACGAAGTATAAATACAGTGAAGTTTGACCTCGTAAAATTTGCGTTAATGGTGTTGTTAAACAAAACTTTATCTATAAAAATAATTACTTTTGCCGAAAAGATTATTTATTACTTTAACTATGAAATAATATTGTAAACATTACTTATACAGGATGCTACATCTTACAGTAAAAGGCAGAAAATTTCCATGCAAACAGAAGATTTAGCATGTAATTTCCTAATCGTTTGAGATATGTAAGTGCCATAATATTTTCAATAATAATTTTTTTTGGACATTCATTATCTTGTATTTTTTAACTGATACACGACGTTTTGAATGGTAAAAACATACCATTAGTCCATCACCTTCAAAAAATGTTTAAATGTTTGAATAAAGACAGTTTTATTTTCTTCTCAATAAATTTTAGCTAAATATCATTATTTCTATGTAATGTCGCTGTTTTAAATATGTTTACCTTAAAAAATTTAATATTTAGGTATCAGATGGATAACTGTTATGTACAGGATGTTCGGTTATATTTTAAGCAGGGGTCTACACGCTTTAGTATTTGAGATAGAAAAATATTTTAAATACAAACGTTTTACCCACTATAACATTTTTTGCCGGCGTTGTACATTTAATTTACTGGCATTGCCAACACTCTTTAATAGCAAGGCGTTGGCAAAAGGTATCAAAAAGACGCGAAAGTGGGCAATTGGCCGTTATTAGGCCACGTGTTGCAGATAATGTGATGGCATCCGTCATTAATAAGTTATTGGCAAAAAAATGCGTTTAAGATGATGGCATCCATCATTAATAAAGTTATTGGCAAAAAGATAACAAAGAACTACGAAAGTGGGCAAATCGCAGATACTCCCAAGCAGCAAGCTGACGTGTTATTGACGAAAAATTGTCGCATATACATTTTTTAAAAGCTAAAATGATGCGATATTTTATTTGAAAATTAAAATAGGAAAAAACTCCTTACTGCATGCAATTTCCTCGCAATGCAAAGTACCATCTCTCGGAACACTGTCCAACTTGGAGATGCAGGGTTGACACTAGCCAAAGATATTTCTTTTAAAGCTAAGTCAGATCACCTACCACAGACCGCTCTCGAATTATTTTTGTCTAATGGGTACGGTTTAGACGATAAAAATCGAAGATTTTGCAGAAACGTAGTAGTTTATTGTCCATTACGCCATCTATAGGTATGTCAAAAAAACTATTAAATATATATAATATTTTTTACTAACACCTCTTTAAAACTTTTAATAAGCTTTTAAACAAAATGTTTACAGCTCCTAACAGTCTACTTGAATATCTTGCCTTCTCGACTAGCCATCACCAATTAATCACACAAACACACACTTATTAGGTAATGAATACATTTAATTATGTCTATTAAAAAACTCTTTTCTTTAAAAAAGAAACTAAAAGCTAGAAAACCACGTAGAAAACAAATGCACAAAGCGGTCACCTTCGGTCGAAATTAACGTAGCTAATTTTACCATCATTTTATTTTTATTCGCTCCAAAATACATAATAAACATTTTGTTTGACCTAATTTTTATTTGCATGATTTTTAACAATAACATGTTATGAAAAGGCCATTTCCTTTAAATTATGTAAAAAAACATAAAATAATGTTGTTTAGCTGCCATTATAAATAAAACAGATCAAAAAATTGCTTTAATGTTAGTTAAATACCAATGTTAATAATATGGTTTTAAAAGTATGAATATGCGTTAAGGTTTTGCCTTCAAAAATCCAATATTTATTTGCCTGCAACAAAAACGCGTGCTTTATTTAATCAGGATTGGTATGCCGCCATTTTTGTATGCTTGCCGGCAATTCGCCTGCATGTATTATTTATTGGCAATTAAGTGTTTATTTAGGGTTGACTTTTTAATGCGTATAAGATGTTGGCATAATATTGCCACCAATTGCCAATGCTTTACCATCAATGCCAATATGAAAAATGTACATTGCCGGCAAATAGTGTTTGCTGGGTAAGGATTTTATAGGTACCGCCTAAGGATTTGCTAAAAAAATAAACAAATGACAATCGCAAAGTGAACAGATAATGAGCATCGACTTTGTTATTTTAATGGAACACCATGTATATTTTACATTCATTGAAAAGGATATATTTTTCGGATTTTTAAAAATATATACTTTGTCTAGGAGTTGGACCACCAGTTATCGCAGAAAATGACTTTGAATCCTGGAAAAGTCAGCCGCTCTCAGTTATAAACAATTTAACATGGGCAGCTTTGGTTTCATTTGTTTCTCTAAATATGGCCTTTCTGTTATTATTTATCTTGGTTTGAAATGAAGAGATTGTCTGAGATAATAAAACATATTTTTAATTTAAATAAAAGGTTGTCTTAGTTCCTTACATTTAACCAAAACAAATAATAAATAGGCCATATTGAGAAACAAATGAAACCAAAGCAGCCCATGTTAAATTGATCTATGAATCAGAGCGGCTGACTTTCCAGGATTCAGTCATTTTCTGCGATAAGTGGTGGTCTAAAATAGAGACAAGGTATACAGGGTGTCCAGGAAAATGTGGGAAATCTCTCACACGTATGGAACAGATGAAAATAACACGACAAGTTCCTATAAAAAATTTTCCGTTTAAGCCTCCCTGCGGAGAATGATCCCCTAAAGGGGCGGCTAGAAATCGATTTTCGTGAATAACTCTCGCTCTGTATAATTTGATAATATTTTAGTACGATGCATACTAGTAAAGACCTCTTAAAATAGTGCCCTTGGAACTTATGTCGCTTCTTTAGTTTGCCAGGGACGGACTAGTTTTCGCACATTATTGATAATATTTTTACGCCCTGTATGGTGAAGACACAAAAAATATGTTTTTGGGTAGTTTAAACCTTTTGCTAAAAAAGGTACTCCTGTTTGACATCGATAAAATGAGCCGTTTTCGAGTAAAAAATTATTTTAACGATAAGAGTTAATTTTGTTTAATAATACAATATTTTATTTTCGATGTAATTTGTAATTTTTGATTCAGTATTGAAGTCCTCTCGTAGCAGGTCAGGAATTTATTACTTGTACTAATTATTACTCGAAACGGCTCATTTTATCGATGTCAAACAAGAGTACCTTTTTTTAGCAAAGGTTTAATCTACCCAAACACATATTTTTGTGTCTTCACCATACAGGGCGTAAAATATTATCAATAATGTGCGAAAACTAGTCCGTCCTGGCAAACTAAAGAAGCGACATAAGTTTCAAGGGCACTATTTTATGAGGTCTTTACTAGTATGCATCGTGCTAAAATATTATCAAATTATACGAAGCGCTTTAAAAGTTATTCTGAAAAATCGATTTGTAGCTGCCCGCTTTAGAGGATCATTTCTCCGCAGGGAGCTAAACGGAAAAAATTTATAGGAATTTGTCGTGTTATTTTCATCTGTTCCATACAGTGTGCGAGAGATTTCCATTTCCCGGACACCTGTATATAAAAAAAACAGAAAAATAAACCATTTTCAATGAACTTAAAATATACATGGTGTTCCATTTAAAATCACAAAATTGATGCTCATTTGTTTACTTTGCGATTGTCATTTGTTTATTTTTTTAGCAAATTTTGGCAGTTCTTATAAAACCCAAAAAAATTATTTAAAATATTTTTCTATCTTAAACAATAAAGCGGGTAGACCCCGTTCAAAATATAAACGAACACCCTGTACATATTTTCCTGCTTGTCTACAAAAACTTGAATTTCCATTTTTTCTATCAGCTTATTAATCTGTTAAATAATTAAATAATTTCAGAGCCTAGTTTCAAAGTGTACAATCTCCATTTATACTTTTTAATAAACATTAAGATAAATGTCCCAACAGTTTTTTTTTCAGTGGTGAATTTAAATAAATTACTTTTAGACCCTGAATACATCCATAACAGAGTGTTCAAACTTCCAATGGTGCCTTTTTACATTCCTATAAATCCCACGTGAGATTGAGGGAGGAGAAGGAGGAGATTAAACAGGAAATCTCACCATATCTCACCAGGGAGCTGAGTTCCAAAAATTTAAAAAGAAGCCTCACGTCATTGATGGACGACCACTAATATATTGATTTAAAAAGTAATTATTGTTTCAATATTCTACGCATTAATTCTATTACCTACTTTCTCTGGTAAATTTTTAGTTTAAGACTGTAAACCAGCAGACACTGTTTGCCGGCAATGTACATTTTCATATTGGCATTGATGGTAAAGCATTGAAGCAGTTGGTGGCAATATTGTGCCAACATCTTATACGCATTAAAAAAGTCAGCCCGAAATAAACACTTTGTTGCCAATAGAATTTTACATGCAGGCCAATTGCCGGCCAGCGCCACGAAAATGGCGGCATACCAATCCTGATTAAATAAAGCACGCGTTTTGTTGCAGGCAAATAAATATTGGAGTTTTGAAGTGCAAACCTTCAACGCATATTCATACTTTTTAAACCATATTATTAACATTGGTATTTAACTAACATTAAAGCAATTTTTTGAGTCTGTTTTATTTATAATGGCAGCTAAACAACATTATTTTATGTTTTTTTACATAATTTAAAGGAAAATGGCCCTTTCATAACATTTTATTGTTAAAAAATCATGCAAATAAAAAATTGAGGTCATACAAATATGTTTTATGTATTTTGGAGCTGAATAAAAATAAAATGATGGTAAAATTAGCTACGTTAATTTCGACCGAAGGTGACCGCTTTGTGCATTTGTTTTCTACGAGGTTTTCTAGCTTTTGGTTTGCTTTTTTAAAGAAAAGAGAGTTTTTAATGAGACATAATTAAATGTATTCATTACACTAATAAGTGTGTGTTGGTGTTGATTAATTGGTAATGGCTAGTCGAGAAGGCAAGATATTTAAGTAGACTGTTAGGAGCTTTGTAAAGCATTTTGTTTAAAAACTTTATTAAAAGTTTTAAAGACGTGTTATTAAAAAAATATTATATATGTTTAATGGTTTTTTGACATACCGATAGATGGCGTACTGGACAACCAAACTACCGTTTCTGCAATATCTGCGCTTTTAGCGTCTAGACCGTACGCCATTAGACAAAAATAATTCGAGCGGTCTGCGGTAGGTGGTCTCACTTAGCTTTGAAAGAAATATCTTCAGGCTAGTTGTAAAAATCTGCATTTCCAAGTTGGACAGTGTTCCGAAGATGGTACTTTGCATTGCAAGGAAATTGCATGCAGTAAAGGAGTTTTTCCTATTTTAATTTCCAAATAAAATATCGAATCATTTTAGCTTTTAAAAAAAGTATATGCGACGAATTTTCGTCAATAAGACGTCAGCTTGCTGCTTGAGTATCTGTATTTGCCCACTTTCGTGTCTTTTTGTTATCTTTTGCCAATAACTTATTAATGATGGATGCCATCATCTTAAACGCATTTTTGCCAATAACTTATTAATGACGGATGCCATCACTTTATCTGCAATACGTGGCTAATAACGGCCAGTTGCCCACTTTCGTGTCTTTTTGATACCTTTTTGCCAATGCCTTGCCATTAAAGAGTGTTGGCAATGCCAGTAAATTAAATAGTACAACGTCCGGCAAAAAATGTTATATGGAAACCTGTCAAAAACACAAGACATTAACAATAGAAACTAAACGGAATTGACGCGGTGCGCGAAAAAAAAACGTGCATGCAACGGACCAAGATAATTTTGTGGTTGGGGGCGTTTAGTCGCGCGGGAGAGCGCAGTAGTATGTTTGTTTACGTATCCCGCTGTAGAATTACGACCCAAACGGATCCCTCTACCGTTTCCGCTTCCGCGGTCCCGCGTTGATTTAAGTGAACCTTGGTCTTGCTACACATAACCGCACTGAGGCCGCACCAAACCCGGATTCACAATGATAGAGGAAAGTTGGGCAGATAAATTCGAGAAGATTTCAGAGCACTTTTCAGGCCCTTTAAAATATAAAAGCATTTATTTCTGAAGGTTTATTTTACGATCAGGTGTAATTAAACACGTAGTATTACAGGAATGATATTACCGCAATTTTATGAAATACAAAACTTTTTGCTTTAGGAACTAAGCAAAAAACTAAGTTCTTGAATACGCTTTCTAAATTGTGCTACCCAATCTTCTCTCTCTCTCTCTCTCTCTCTATTTTTTTCTTGGTTTTGGTCCCTTCAGGTCCAATCCACCACTCTCCCCTTCGGACTATGCTTTCCAGGGCTTCGTCAGCGGAAAATCTGAATAATCGAGCTCATAGCTCCCAGAAATTCAAAAGAAAACAAATAATTCAACAATCGATGCAATGCATAAATTGTCGGCTGTCAAACCAAGATCTGCTACTGGTGTTACGTATAACCTTCACTTTCACTACTGACAGTTCCCATGGCACGCCCATCTATTTTCCGCCATTTGAAAGTACCTCGTGTTCACCACCAAACGGGATACCATCAGCTTATAGAAATCTTCGCTCACAGCTCTTAGATCCAGAAGAAAGATGCCGTCAATTTAGCGTGAATTTTTCCTTGATCCCCGAAGGTAAAAAACGTTCGTACGACACCTCTAGCCGCCACGCCGGGAAGAACTTTGTAGTAATCTACGCACGTCGCACTGTCCGGAGGTCAAACAAAGAGTCCTACCCAATCTTGCCAGGACATGTTTATTTTTGTTCGCGACCCTGATTATAGTTATGTTTTTACGAAATTCATAATCCATAATGTACAGCCGCGTCAAGACTTGCAACAATTCGCCGTGCCGCTCCACGCCACATACTCCGCTCACATAGCGCAGACGTGGACGTAGGCAGAATTCACGTCGTTTCTAGGGCTTGACGAATGATTCGCCGGTGATTCAGAGCTTGTCGGTTTTTAGCGTCAAAGAATGCGCACAAACAGGTTGGTTAGTTTGGACGAATGTTTGACGAATTGTTACAAGTCTGGACTCGGCTTAAGGAGTTGCTGCAAGACAGCTGATAGAACAATTTTACGTTAGTTTATTAAATATTATGTCAACATCTTTTCCATATTTTGTTGAGTAACCATGAGTAGCAGTTTCCTTAAAGCTGAATTAGAAGAAGAAAAATAATTTTTCTTTACATATTTTTTGAACTTTGCATTACATATAGTAAAAAGTTGCAAGTTTGACATTAAATTGCCCCGCATTCTCTACATTTTACCAGCAAGACGCACGGCTGCGGGCTGGTTGCGGTTATGTGTAGCCAGACCTTAAATTGTAAATAACAAAAATATTATAAATTCAAAGCAAGCTTAAATTTTAACAGGCCAAAGTTTGTATTCTTCTTAATAAATAAGAAATAACATTTTAAACAAAAAAAACGTGTTTTTTCTTATCTATCTCTATCTATACAAATGCAAGGTCTGTTAGATTTTTATCAAAATTTCAAATATTCAGAATCCTTAGATCAGTTGCTTTTAGTCTGGTACAGTAAGAGCGTTTAATTGTTGGGTGTTTGTGTCGTGTATTGTAATAAGTCTTCGTCCCCGAGTTTAATAAAGTCTTTTTCGTGTCTTCATTTAAATTTTATAACGATGTCTGGAGATATTCACAGCGGAGTCCAAGAAGTTATTTTGACTAGTTCCGATGAACCAACACAAACTAACGAAGGGCCAGAAGATAGTTTATTAAAAATGTAAACTCTAATTCCGATGACCTTGTAAAAGATGAAAAATCAAGTGTTTTAAGTACTCAGTTAAGTACCATCAGTAATATTAGTGACGGATCGGTAAGTTATGTCTCAACCAACTTACAGAATATTTTTTTACATGTGATTTATTTTTTTAACACAACATTGCGTGCGTCTACTGATTTTAGTTAATGTTTACCAACCGGACGCATCGCCGATTTTAATTAAATTTGGTAAACGGGTTTTTTTGGGGCGCTGATGACGAATGTGAAAATATTTTTAGGCTGACTCAATTTTAAACTATAAAAACAAGTTTACCTTATTTTCACTATGGCTACTGTGGAAAAAAGGAGTAAAATAAATGGAGCCTTAAATCAAGAATTGTGTGCAAAAAAAAAAGGGAAAACATGGTGGATTTAGGTTAGTTTTCTATTCAAGATTGTTAATAAAGATCTCGAGAACGAAATGTATCCGACCAAAAATTCTTTCAGATTTGTGATCAGCGCCCCAAAAACTTCCGTATACCAAACTTCATTAAGATCGACGATGCGTCCGGTTTGTAAACAATTACCCTGATTTTTTAGAAGCTTCAAACCTTAATTTGTTACCAAGGTTTTGTAAAGATTATAATTTTATTAGATTTCAAAATTGAGTTTAAGTTATTAGAATGCATATATTTAAAACCATTGGGAGACATGTTAGTTTTTTGACAGGTTGTTGTGTTAGTTTGTCCTTAAATACTTACTCAAAGTACTTTATTCTTTTATAAAGAAAACACCTGAACAAAAAAATTCATTGGTTTAAAGTCAGTAATCATTATTTTAAACAGTTGTTTTTTTTAAAATGATTTTATTTTTGACTGATTTTACAGTTTGACTTTTTTGTTTAGTTAACTTTCTACTTAAACACTTGAAAATGGACATAGTTAGAACTCCCCGAAACGTCGTTTAAATAAATTTAAATAAAGATGATAAAAGTCCTAAATTCTTTTAATGTATTTGTAATCTTTTTGGCCTATTTATTGTTACTATTGCAATATTACCATATTCCTATATTCCTACATATATTTCTAATAGTCTAAGATCCAAATGGGAAGCGACCTGCACCCATCTGTTTACTGTATATAAAATATTTCATATTAAACACCTTTTTACCGTATTTTTAAACAAAAGTATGTTTAAAAATTTTGTATAAGAGCCTTTATTTAAATTAAAAAATAACATTAAAATTTTTTAACACATAATGGCAATTTATATTTTTTACTCTACTACTACTCTCTATAGCGGTACTTAATAAATATTTTTTTTCTTCTTTCAATTTTATTATTGAAGCAATGGAAAATATTAAATTTTAAAAAATTATGGTACATTCCGTATTATTAAAAAATACACATTTTATTAACTAGGCTTAGAATGTATAATATACAAAAAGAGATTGCCACTTTACAGGGTGTAACAAAAATTTTAAGACTATTTTATTTTAAATTTAAATATACTCTGGAAACAACTATTTTTATATTATACAGAATGTACCAAACAATTGTAATAATTGTTTAACATTTTAAATATTTTCCCTGGCTTTTTTTATAAACTTGGAAAGATAAATTTAGTATTATATTAGTACTGTCATATAGCATAAAAAATATGAAAATTGCCATTATACAGGGTGTGTCAAGAATTTTGAGGTTATTATTTTAATTTTAATAAAGCCTTGAAGATAATTTTTGGGCAAAACTGTAGCAGTACCTTTGTTTAAGTACTATATTTAATATAAAATATGTAGTTTTTATTCGGTAAACAGATGGGTATATCCAAAAATAGCCAAGTTTGCTTAAGCAAGCAGTTTAAGTACATCGGCGAGTAATAGAATAACAAAACAAGCAGTATTAGTCACGCATGTTTACATGCCGGGATTTAGTTAGATTATCTCTTTCCTCACATTGCCTATGTGCTATCTTATTTAGCTCAACCTGTATAATAGCTTTTCACACGGAATATTTTTATACTATGTGTATTAAATAATTAACTATTTTTCAAGCCCTTTATTATAATTTAGCTCTGCTGTGAGATTTGCAATATACGAGTGACCAGTGCGAAGATTCTACAGAGGCATCTAGAAGGACGAAAACACATATCCAGATCAGAACGGAGAGGAAAAACTTTTCAATGTGAGCTATGTGACGTCACAGCAAATAGTGAAATTCAGCTTAATATTCATCTTTCAAGTAAGCTATTTTATCCGTACATTTTTTTATTTTATAAGATTTTTAATTTATATTAAACTGCGTTGTTTATGTACAGAAATCTATGTAAATTTTGTTGGGCCTAAACAATTTTTTTTTGTGTTCATGCCAAAGATAATATAAAAACAATGAATAAAAATATAGATTTATTTTTAAGTAGCGGTAGTTTCGAGACTATTTGGTTTTTTTGAAGTGTCAATAAAGTATTTTCTTTGCAGAAATTAAAATTCTACAGGTTCTGGTATAACACCCTGTATAAAACTTAATAATAAAAAGTTTAACCTGGTGAGAACCATACGTTTTTACAGGAAATACTAATAGCTAATCGAAAAAATTCGTGGGTGGTCGTTTCCAACTGATAAAGTTTTTTAAAGTTTTTAATTGCAAGGTTAATTTAAATATAAAATTTTTATTTACATATACGGGGTGTTTTCTAATTGCGATAAGAAAATCTAAGGGCATATTCCTGAGCCAATTAAAAAAATATATATAAACATAGGTCTGAAAATGCTTTGTTTCTAAGATACAAGGTGTTAAACTTTAAAAAGAAAATCGCCTTAAACTAATTTTAATTTGTAAGACCAGGTGCGGTGTGGGACGCATCTTAGAATATTATTGACGAAGAAATGAATGCAACTGACTTTTTTGCAACTTTTATATTTTTTCCGGATGAAACACCTAAAAAACAACTTTTTGTCTTTATATTTTTAAGTAGCTTGCTTAGTTTTCCAGAAAAAAATCCTGAACCATACAAGAAACATTGGGGTATTCACTCTTTTAAAAATTAATTGTAATAACTTTTTATTAGCAATTATGCAATAACAGCAACCAACCCATATAACATTTTTTGCCGGCGTTGTACATTTAATTTACTGGCATTGCCAAAACTCTTTAATGGCAAGGCATTGGCAAAAAGTTATCAAAAGACACAAAAGTGGGCAATTGGCCGTTATTGGGCAACGTGTTGCAGATAATGTGGTGGCATCCGGCATTAATAATTTATGATGAAAAAATGCCTTTAGGATGATGATTAATATGTTATGCCAAAAAATACGTTTAGGATGATGGCATCCATCATTAATAAGTTATTGGCAAAAAAATGCGTTAAGAATAATGGCATTTATCATTAAATAAGTATTGCAAGTTTTATAATTTGAATGTCCCAAAAGTTAAATAACATATTTAGAATTTTGTAATCGAAAAAAATGAGAAAAAAGGCAGGAAAACTTTATCAATAAAAAAATTAAAATATAAATTTTATATCGTAACAATAAACCAAAAAAAAAAAAAGATAAAAAGTATGTAATAAAATTTAAAAAAAAGTAAATCAAAAGAGAACACTTTAAAATTGTAAGTATTTAAGAGACACTTACACTTAATTTTTAGATCCAAAACATAGAGAGAAATATTTTAAAGGAGTTAAATGTCAAAAAAACTATTAAATATATATATGTTTTTTAATTAACACGTCTTTAAAACTTTTAATAAGGCAACTCCCTGATTTCATATAATTTTTTTAGGTAACTACAAATTTAAAAGGTTTTAAACAAAATGTTTACAGCTCGTAACAGTCTACTTGAATATCCCGCCTTCTTGACTAGCCATCACCAATTAATTACACAACATACACTAATTAGGTAATGAATCCACTTAATTATGTCTACTAAAAACTCTTTTCTTTAAAAAAGAAACTAAAAAGCTAGAAAACCACGTAGAAAACAATTGCACAAAGCGGTCTAACAAAAGCAAGGTTACCTCATCTGTCAAATTGTCAAATCTTATATTTCGGCTAAGCGGAAAATTTGAATTTATCACCTTCGGTCGAAATCGTCGAAATTTACCTAGCTAATTTTACCATCATTTTATTTTTATTCTCTCAAACATTTTGTTTGACTTAATTTTTATTTGCATGATTTGAATCAATAAAATGTAAGGAAAAGGCCATTTCTTTTAAATTATGTAAAAAAACATAAAATATTGTTGTTCGCCATTATAAATAAAACAGATCAAAAAATTGCTCGAATGTTAGTTAAATACCAATGTTAATAATATAGTTTCAAAAGTATGAATATGCGTTGAAGGTTTGCCTTTAAAAATCCAATATTTATTTGCCTGCAACAAAAAGTCATGCTTTATTTAATCAGGATTGGTATGCCGCCATTTTTGTATGCTTGCCGGCAATTCGCCTGCATGTAAAATTTATTGGCAATTGAGTGTTTATTTAGGGTTAACTTTTTAATGCGTATTAGATGTTGGCATAATATTGCCACCAATTGCCAATGTTTTACCATCAATGCCAATATGAAAAATGAATATTGCCGGCAAATAGTGTTTGCTGGGAATGCTATCTGTCTAACAAATTTTACATAAAAAAGTGTTTTCAAAAGTTTTAGGTTGTTGAAAAGTTACTTGAGAACGAGAAATTTGAAAACCCATGTTTATATAAACTTAAAAAAATGGCTCAGCAATACGTCCTTAAAATTTTCTTACCCCAATTAGGAAACACCCTGTATAACAACGTGCTAAAATCAAATTAAATTTACTTTTGCTTAAATAAATTTTTAGTTCTTATTTATAAATATATTTAAATTAACACTCGACGCTATTTTGAGCTAAATTATGATTTAAAATGTTTAATGTTGTTAAAAAATTACTAAAATATTTAATTAAACATCGAGGCAGCCGCAAAAAATAGCGCTTGCTGTTTTCCTAATTAAAACAAAAAATATATAATTTTTTTAGGTCGTTCGTTAATGACAAAGTTTTTGTACAAAACGTAAAAAAAAATTTTTTTTTGGTTTTTTATAAAACGGTTTAACGAGTTTATTTTTCAAATATTTGTTTATTTATTTCAATAAAAACGATTTAAAATTAAAAACAAATACCTTGTTGCAGTTAAATTGTACAGCAGTTTAACAAATAATAATTATTGGTGGTAATATGTGATTAAATTACTTTATGCATTATGGTAAAAGTTCTAACTTAAATATTAATTAGAGAAGCACCCAAGAGAATACATACACTGATCATTGATTATACACTTGTTAAAAACTATAAACACAACATGAAAAATACTTGTTTAATGAATATCAATTGCTGCAACAAATAATATATACTGGCTAAACGGGGATTCACGCAAACCATTCTAATTTTAAACTTAATTTCAAAATACACCAACATATAACACTTTTTATTGAAAAATTTAAAGTTCTTCTAAATAACATTAAAATGGTCGGGTCAGGTTTTCCTATGTCGGAAACAGAGTTTCTTTATGAGAAGGGGTTTAGACATAAGCAAGACCGGTGATAGCTTTTGTCAGAGACGTGAGGGTGTGAGAATTACGATTTCGGTTGGCAGTTCTGTTCAAAGTTGGTAGCATTATCAGCTGATGACAGAGTCGTGCCTTGTCGAAGCTTTGTTTGGTAAAAACTGTGGAAATTTGCCATTTTCATTTTGGTTGTATATTTTGCAAGGATTTCCAGTTGTTAATGTTTTTGATTAGTTTAGAGACTTCACATATTATTGGTTCTGACTCGCTTTATTTTAGAGATTTTGATAGTGATTAGTCGAATAGTTTTTAGTCATTCGTGTTTTTATATACATATGATACTGATGAGTGTCCGCTAATTAATGGTACGCAGAAAAACCACAGATTTCTTATGCGAAAATACCCATTTAGGATTTAAACAAACATACCTATATCCAAAAGTTAATGATAAGGAAGATACGGGGTGTTAAAGGGATATAAATATTTTTTATTCATGCATTTCGATAATTTCTGATGTTTTAAACATTTTAATAAAACTCGATATCCAGGAGTTTTTAGCTATCAGCTATTTATATCTGAGCAGTTGTATTTATAGCTAATACGATCTTATTGAAGGTACATACTTTGCGGGTGCACTGAACAACTAAAACGTGATGATACCTTAAAAACGGTTGTCAAGACCGATTCTTACTAAGTATCTCTTTTTTGTGCAGAAAGCATGGAGAAGCTTTCTAGTTTACATACATACAGAATAGTAACAAAAAGTTGTGTAGTTTTAGAGAATTTTAAATAGTGTACCCATCGCCCTCTAGTCTACACACAAAAATTAATAGTCGATCTGAAAAGCTAATGTTTAAAAACCCCGAGATACCGTTTTATTAAGATATTTAAAAAGGGGGAACAATTATCGAAATAAATTTACTTTTTCTTTTTACTATGAGACCCCCGTATCTTCCTTATTATAAACTTTTGGATATTAGGTATGTTTGGTTAAATCTTAATATTTTGGCATAAGGAATCTGTGGTTTTTCTGTGTACCATTCATTAGCGGACACCTTGTATACAAAGTTTTTAAAATGGTTTTTGACTTACGGAACCATGGAAAATGTTTTGCTCTGCCAGGTACCTCATCGTCCTGTCGTCGCTTTGATAATTTTTAATTTTCAATATTTAAACCACATTTATGTTTTTGTTTTAGGTTATGCGTATTAAAATAGTCCAATAAATTTTGTTTACAACATACAGTTCTTTTTTGTTTTCTCCCCTAATTCTACGCCACTGATCTGCCTAAAATCAAACATGGCCGAAAATGGCCCGACTTGACGTTACAGCCGCGCTAGCCAATATGGCGAATGTCGTGACCTTATCTCATCAATCGACTTTGTGTCGGAAAATTAAAATAGAAAATTATACGAGTCATGCGCCGCACAGTGCAGCGGTCTGGGTATGCTAATTCAGAAGCCAAAAACTCGCTTAAAAATTGGAAAATATATAGTTATTTAGAACCTCAATATTTTACTTCTTTATAATTTGCAATAAAATAAAATTATAGTGTTTCACATAAAATATCCATTATGCAAATTATTTATTCGTGGGTGGTCAATAATCTGACTCATAATGGTAATTTTAAGAGGTTTTATTTGCACACCTAATTTTAATTTGTTAATGTTCTATTTGTTATATTTTTATGTTATATTTAATTTTTTTTAATGTAAACATATAGTGAAACACTATGTAAAAAATGTCTTTATTATAACAAAAATGATCAATGCTGAAATCCTTATTTAATAAATTAATAAAAATCTATAGATTCGTTCAAACTATTTAGGCTTTTTAACATGAAAACGAATTTTTCAATAATTATAGGATTTTTTTTTAAATTATAACCATGGGGTTTTTAAAAAAGCAAATACTGGAACATATACAGGTCGGATAAGACCACAGTATAAAATTATTTTTAGTCCTATACAGGATGTCTCAAAAAAGTGTGACGTATCAAAGTTATATTTTTTTAAATGGAACACCCTATATTTTATGACGGTTTTCGATTCTACTTTAAAAAATAACTTAAGTTTGTTTATAGTACTAAGTGTCTAGTTTTATTCGTTTTTGTGATATTTTGATTTTTTTGAAAAATGCAGAGGTAAAATTAAATTGAATTTTACTTTAACACTTTTAACACTTTAAACTTTAAAATATGTAACAAGATTAGAAAAAGTCTGCCATATCACTACGTAGGTCAATTCAAAATCAAATATTGTACAGGATGATCAAAAAATAATTTCAATTTTTCAGAAAATCAAATAGCCATATCTCTCTTATTTTAAATGGAACACCCTGTTTTTTTATCGTCACGGATGACAAATATAATACTCTTTCAAATGGTGTATAGGTTGCCTATACCTATCTTTTTGTGCTTTTTTAGTAAAATCTGTTTTTACAAACTTTTAGTCCAAATGTTTATTTAAATTAAAGTTGGCTGTGACATAGCAGCCATTAATATTTTTCTTAGGAAAATAACAAACGACCATTTATGGATTACTAGTGTTTTAGCCAGTTTAAAAGAAATTTCAATGATTTTAAATAAACACCTTATTCTATAACAACAAGATGATATAATACTGGTAGGATGTGAAAAAATGGTTTACTTTAGTGTAGAGTTGATCTTGAAAATATTCCAGGGAGAGAACCATCTGATAACCTTAATAGTTGCTTTAAAAAATTTGACACAGTGATTATGGATAATGGACGTAGCAAACGAGTTATAGGTCACAGAATATCGTCATAACTGACCAGAGTCGTTATTAGGATTGTTTAAAAACACAAGTTTTATCATTACCACATTCAGCTGAAATAAGTGTTATTGGAAGTAGCATTATAAAGCAACTAATGAATTTTTTTTTTTCTATGAATTTTAAAAATAGTAGGCAGATAATACAAAATCTTTTAATTTTGTGTTTTTTCCAACAAATTTACATTTTGCAATAACGGCTTAGTAAATAGGCACATAGCTATATCACAGCCTACTTACGATTTAAATAGACATTTGGAATAAAAATATGTTAAAACGGAATTTACTTAAAAAAGTATAAAAAGATAGGTATAGGCAACCTATACACCATTTGAAAGAGCATTTGGTTTGTCATCATGTGTGTAAAAAATACAGGGTGTTGCATTTAAAATAAGAGGAATGTCTGCAATTTGACTTTCTAAGAAATTGAAGTATTTTTTGATCACCCTGTATAATCTATGATCTCTGATATGTGCCTACGTATGATAAGGCAGACTTTTCCCAATCTTGTAACAAATTTTAAAGTTTAAGGAGTTTATATTATTAAAATAAAATTAATTTAATTGCACCCCTGCATTTTGAAAAAAAAATCAAATATCACAAAAACGAATAAAATTAGACACTTGGTACTATAAACAAACTTAAATTATTTTTTTATGTAGAATCTAAAACCGTCATAAAATATAGGGTGTTCCATTTAAAAAAATATAACTTTCATACGTCACACTTTTTTGAGACATCCTGTATAGAGTAAAAATAATTTTATACTGTGGTCTTATCCGACCTGTATATGTCTCAGTATTTACTGTTTAAAAACCCCATGGTTATCCAGTGCATCGCCCTGCGTTTGCTTTCCAAGTCGGGTTGAGGGGTGGTTTGGGAACCTGAAAAGTGGAGTGAAGGGTACTATCGTCAGCATAACTATGAATGGGATTGGTTGTGGAAGAAAGAAGATCGTTGATGTGAAGAAGAAACAAAGTTGGTGCTAGTACTGAACCTGAGGCACTCCAGCATTAATTTCGTGAAAGCTTGAAGAGTGGCCATCAACAATGACTGATATACGTCGATTAGAAAGATAACTGGAGAGCCAAGAGCAGAGTTTAGTTGGAAGACCGTAGGAGGGAAGTTTATTAAGAAGTGCGTCATGCCAGACTTGGTCAGAAAGCTTTAGATATATCAAGAGCAACGATCTGGGACTCACCTAGAAACTCAAGAGACTTGTTCCAGTTGTGTGAAACGAAGGAAAGAAGATCTGCTGTAGATCTCTTGTGACGAAATCCGTATTGCCTGTCATGTAAAATTTTATGTTTTTCTAAATACCTAAGAATTTGCAGAGTTAATGGATTTCTCCATTACTTTACAAAGCATTGAGAGAAGTGAAATGGGTCTATAGTTGGATGGAAGAGATTTAGATCCTTTCTTGGGAATAGGCTGGACACGTGCAGCTCTCCAGCTGTCTGGAAAAATACCCGTGTCATAAGAAATTCGAAAGAGCCTGGTTAAAATAGGTGCAAGTTCAGGAGCACATTTTTTTAAAACGATTGCTGGTATTCCATCTAGCCCAGACGATTTCTTGGTGTTAAGAGAAGAAAGGATACGCTTAATGTGTTTTACCTTAAAAATAATATTGGGCATTTGTGAGGAACTGGGGGAATAGTTGGAATTGGATGATTGACAGGTGGATGAAGGGTTGAATTGGCAGCAAATTGTTTAGCAAATAGTTCGGCCTTTCCTTTGGATGTAGAAATAATTTCATCTTCCAAAGTTAATGGTGGAAAAGAACTGGTACAGAAATTTCTACTAATGTTTTTGGCAAAGGACCAGAAGGATTTGCTGCCATTTGAGCAAGAAAGTACTTTGTTTTTTATACGGTTATCAAAGGAGTCTTTGGCTTCTGAGATTGTTTGGTGGTAGTGGTTTCTTGCTTCAATGCTGGCCTGTCGGTTTTCTGGACTAGGATCCTGTAGAAACTTCTTGTGAGCCTGAACTTTTAAAATTCTAGCTTTGTCACATGTTTTAGTGAACCAAGGTTTGTGATTAGAGGGTTTGATGGTTTCCTTGGTGTGAGGTACATAGGTTTCAACGCCCAATAGAATTGACTCGGTCAGTTGCTTACAGATTTCGGAAGGATCCTGGGATGAAAAGGTTATTATATCAGTTTTTTTTTCAGAAATCGTGAAAGAATTCCAACAAAGTACTCTGGCTAGATAATGTGGATTTGTCCTATACTAGGACTTCAAGGGATCTTGGTGTCTGGTTTGATGAAAGGCTAACTTTTGTTGAGCATGTTTCCAGGGTGAGTCTTAAGGGAATGAGAATGTTGGGATTTGTATTGAGAAATTGTTCTCAATTTTCAATTGAGACAATAAGAAATCTATATTGTTCACTTGTTAGATCGAATGTGGAATATGCCACCGTGATATGGTCTCCTTTTTATCACAACCATAAATATATGATTGAACGTGTTCAACACAAATTTTTAAGATTTGCTGCTTTTAAGTATGGTCTGTGTATGGAGAACTATCATAGAGTGGATATGTTGAATGTGTTAAGGTTGGCAACACTTGAGAAGAGGCGACTCATGTTTGATGCATGTTTTATTTTTAAATTGATAAATGGTATTACTAATTGCTCTCAGTTGCTGGCTTTGATTCGATTGAATGTTCCTAATAGATGTTTACGACATGTGGACTTATTCTACATTCCCTTCCATTCAACAAACTATGGCGCACACTCCCTATAGATAGAGCTTTAAAATACTTAAACTCTTTGGATAAAAATATTAATATTTTTGATTGCGAGTCTCTCTGGCTTTAAACAGAAGACTTTTATGATAAATAATGTGATACTGAATAATTATATATATATATATATATATATATATATATATATATATATATATATATATATATATATATATATATGTATTTTTTTTTAAATTTATTGTTCTACTGTAATTGTTCTGAAATGTGATCCTTTAGCTTTATTTAGTTTTTTTTTAAGTATACTTATATTTTATTATTGTTTCCATCATCTGTTTGTTATTATATTTATATTGTTAACTTTTGTAAAATGGGGTTACCCGTAAGAACATTTTAAAAGCGCAAATTCGGTACCTTTGAAAATAATACAAAAAAACATAAAAAAGGCCGCCTGCAATCGGAATATTTTATACAAGGCGCCGCTAACCTTACAGCGACGCGCCGATACACTAATGGGATAGAAATCCATTATTTTGGCCAAAAAGCAACTTTGAAATTTTGATGGCTCATGCTGTGTATTTCAAAGTAGATACTCAAACTACATGTACGCTCGACTATAAAGGATATGACAGGCTTCTATTGGGGTAATAGGAGAAGCTTGAAAATGTATTTTAAGTAAACATAAATATACCACAACATTTAATCTGCCTTAGTTTATTATTTACCCTTGATTACTAAAAAAGTAAAAGAGTTTTAAATAATAAGAGCTATTGCTTGTGTTTCCGATGGAGTCTCGCGAGAATCTCGCTGCTTTATGTCAAAGACTCTTACCTTTTTCGATTTACCAGTTCTTGTACTTACGTTCTGCCTTCCTACTTTTTGCTGCTTCACGAGGTGTAAGGACAGATACAAGATTTTTGTAATTTACAAGGTTTTCCATTTTAAAATTTACTATGTTTGGTCCTACACTGTATATCCTAAAGATAAAAAGCATTCTGTTGAAAGATATGGATTCTACAGAAGTCTACCCAACAAAACGGTGTTATTATTTATTTTTATACGTTAAAAGAAGTAAAAAAAAAGTTGGGGAAGTTATGTCTATTACGCTTCTAAGAATAATTTAGGTATTGTTCTTGAGATTTAGGATGGGTCATGTTCCGAAACTAATTGAGATAGACACTTCAAATGTAGTATTTCTCTAAAGCACCCCAAAGCGATTATTTTGGTGGTGATGCCATGTTCAGGGTATTTCATCTAAAAAAGAATCATGTACCTATTGTCGTACCCCCTGCATCATGAGGAGATAAAGGAAATCATCGGATTACTGATTAGAATACTACCAGATGTAACCAAACAAGAAGCTGACATGTTTAGGTTATTTTGTACAATAAAAGAAACAATAATGTTAAATTGGGGTGTAAACTTATAACAACATATAATAAGTTTTTAGGTTTCCAAAAGCATTTGTAATAATTTTATAATATTTTTCAGTAAAAAGCACCTCATTTTAAGTTAGATTGGTAAGTTTCAGAATTTTGTCCAAAAAATTAATTTCTATCCCATAGTGCGATGACCAGCTGCATCAACCGGCATATCATAAAGAAATATAGCAAAGGCGGCCGCGAAGACAAGCATGCCGGTTTATTTGCTTTAAACTTTTTGTGATTTTTTCTTATCAAAGAGCACCAAATTTACATTTTTAAACGTCTCATGTGTAACGGGACTTAGAGTAATATGTGTTTTTTAATATATTCCAGGTTCTAAACACAAGTCGCGCGTCGCAAGAGAAGAATACAAAGAATTTACAGATATGTCCTCCTACTCTATTAGCATTTACGTTTTACTCTTCTGTGTTTTTTGTATTGGTTTAAATTTAGTTATTTTAGTAAAAGAAGCTTTTTAACTACGTTTTTAACATTATTTATTTATGAAATTATTATAGAAGAACGCAGCTTGGTCTAGCTATAAAAGAGATAAACAACATTAGCTTGTCAGTGTCAAGTGAAAAATTGGATTTTTTTTTAAATCCTAGAATCTCGGAAAATTAAGTTTTAGGTATGTATAATAACTTAATAAATTAAACAATTTGTTCCTAAAATCTAAAAAAGTAGTGAACCTTGGTTTTTGCAATTGTAACTTTTAAATTTCATTAACCATATATTTTTTAAAACTTAATATTTCCAATGAATTCGCACTGCAAAAATGGTTTATTTTGTTTTATATAAAGACCAAAGCAATGTCTCTTCTATATTCCTAATATTTTGTTTTGTCTTCCTAAATGATTCTATATATTCTGTTTAATATTAGTCAATTATTATATATGTAATATGTTTTTTCTTAATACATATAAATAATTGTAATTGTTGTGTAATACAAAATTATATGTATTTAATTTAAGGCAACACTGTATGAAAAAATAAATTATTTATTATTATTTAATGTAATCTAGTTATTGATATTAGCATTAATATAATAATTATTATTTTAAATCGTAAACCTAGTCAAACCTAAAAAAATGTTTTTTTAATTATTATATTAGCATATTTTTTATTTGTCCGCTAAATGTAAGAGTACCTATGTTTGGCTAATAACTGCAAAAACTTAAGGACAATAATTATTACTAAATAAGATTTTTTAAAATTTTAATATATTAATGCTCATTTCATTTAATGATAGAGGTAACTGTGCTATATTTTTCATTATTTATTTAATTAGTTGAGCAATTTTTCACTTGATTGGTTATAGCTCCTCAAAAATAAGTCTTAATGGGTTATAATGCATACTGATGAATTAGCCATTTATCCTTTAGCAATAGTGTCCATAGTAATTTCTTTCTAATAGGTTGAATTTAGGAGCTATATCTATTTTATTGTAGATAGTCAAGTATGCTCAACGTACCTCATGGGTGGGGTAAGTTGAGCAAGGGTATGGGGCTAGTGGAGCACCTATAAAGTAGAGCCAAATGGGTTTAATGTTAGGTAGGTTTACAATAAAAATACCTCTTGACAATTTGCTTTTTCTATTTATAATCTTATAGTGACAACAAATCTCATCAATAAAACAGCAACGTACCTGGCTTAGCTTAACTATTGGATTTAATATCAAACAATTTATCTTTTTTTTTTACTTTTTAAGCTGTTTTATTTTGCTTCTCTTGTAAATCCTTCCGTATTCTATTAAAATTGCAATTTTTTTATCTTCTGTTAGATTGTGGCTCCTTTTCTTAGACCAGCCTTTGGGAATGGTCGAACTATTTCCGGAGAAAATTTATGAGTTAGATAGATCAGCTTGTTTTTTTATTGCTGGTACAAGGTTCGGGTTGCAGCCTCATTTAAATCTTGAGTAGCATAGGAGCCTCTAGTAGTTTTTCTTTATAAGTCCGTATCCTAAAAATATAAATAAAAAAAACTTTTTTGCTATTGTTAAAATCGTGTGGTTAGTTGGGCAACTGTAGCTCAACTATCCCCAACCTAAAATTTTAAAGCAATAGTGAAATTATTAAAAACCGGTTAGAAATATATCCAAAATCATTATAAATAATAAAACAGCAATAAATTTACTAAAGATTAACACTTACCTGATTGAAAACCAGTATAATTTGACAATCACAGACGAAATATTACGGCTTGCAATTATTTTACTTTTTAATCCCAAAATAAACAATGTGCGCGGATACTTTTCTCGATCGCCGCATCACCACTGGCGGTCGCACGATGAATTCCCCTCACGCAACCCCTTCTTTACGCTATTTGACGCGTTCGTGTGCGGTCGATAGTTTTGAGATATTTTGATTGCCCAACTTACCTCTATGCTCAACTAGCCCCGCCCTTATTTTTGTTTTTAAAATATTTTGCAAATATACTGTATATTTGTATTTAAATGTTTTTTCGTAACCTGTAGTATAGGTTTATATTTATATTGTTCTTATATATTTTTGTGTAATTTTGTATGTTAGCCTATTTATTATTGTTCATTTTTGTACTTTTAGATAGTTGTTTCGTACATGCAAAATGTTTACAAAAATATTTTGTTACTAAAATCTTTACATTTATTAATAAAATTATTCTCCAAATTATTTTTGTTTATGTTTTAATAGAGACATTTTGCACCTCTTATTTTGCAATTCCGTTGTGGTTAACGTTATTCTGAGTCTGCGCAGTAACGCAAACATGATCCGTTATCATTATTAACCATACCGGACTCCTTTAATTACGGATGAATACCGAAGAGCTTATCGTTATCGTTATTGTTAAACTGCGTGGTTGCCAGATTGTAGAATTTTTAATATCAATTATTTAAGAAGGTTTGGTATTATAAATCCGTATTAATTAAAATATCATTGATACATAGGCTCTAAATAGCAAAAATCCATAGCAGTTAGAAAAATAAAATTGTGTAAAGAAATTAAAACGGACTTGCATTTTTAAAGATGTTTTAATTCAGTAATTAATTTAAATGTTACAATCTGGCACACTTGCTTTTTATTCTACTACCAAACCTAACCTTACTTTTTGTGTTTTGCTTATACTGTATTGTTTACATCTACTTAAAAAAAACAAAATCAAGAGAACTATTTGCATATATTTAAATATCAATATATAACTTATGGGGAATAGAAGTAAGTACTGATTTTTCGTAAACTTTAAAATCGGTCAACCACAGGTAAAAATAAGGTTATGTGTCGAAAGCGCAGACGTAAGATAAAGTTCTTAAAAGAGGCTGCAAAATCTGTCTAAAACTGCTGCCGTAATCGTTTTGTTTAATAACGATAACCATAAGGAGGCCAAAAAACGTCTGTTATTTTAAGAGGTGCAAAATGTCTCTAATAACTATTGAGTTCAACCTTTATTTTTGAGAAATATTTTATTGTTTCAAAATACCCAATCTACAATATTTTGACTAAAAAAACAATACAAGTTTAATAATATATATTTATTAACTTTAAATTTATTAAAAACAAAAATAAATATTTTTTTCACAACCACTTTGATACAATCATACGGAACTACAATCTACAGGTTTTTATAAATAATTATTTTTTATTTAAATTTTTTTTAATAAAGTAAATTGAAAACTTTTCCTAAAAATGTTTTATACACAAAGTAAATTGTATACACATCGTGTAACTTCAAAACTTTTAATGCGGAGTTTTTGCCAATGCCTAAAAAGTTAGTATCTAAAATGTTTTTATGCTGTAACTGTAGCATCTTTGTTTAACCTCTACCTGATAACGTTTACCACACTGAAAATCATTTTGAGCGTATCAAGGCATAACGTATGACTATTAATTGAGTTTTAGTGTGTTGAAAACTCACAGGTAGGGATCAAGCAAAGAACGCATATATCCAATTATCCTTACCTCCTATGATACGACGACATGGAGGTGAAAGACGGTGCAAATTTTATCAGGTTTTAAACCGTTTCCTTTCTACGCATTGGCAACATTATAGGCATTTTCAAATATTGATTCGATGGGTTGGATAGCTCCAATCAGCTGTTTTTAAGATTCACTGGGATCTATGATATTTTCTGACCATGTATGTTTCATTTGGCTTTCATTTGTCACTTTCGTGTCAAAGAAAACATAACCCTTATTTTAAAGGTGGTAGGCAATGTTATGTTTTTAGTAATACTACTTTCTTGGAATTCCTGCATGGATCCAACCCAAGTTAAGAATCCGATCAATTTATTAACACGGGTAGAGACTGGCAGATCGGGACTCTTTGTTTGACCTCCGGACAGTGCGGACATGCGTAGAGAACTACAAAGTTCTTCCCGGAGTGGCGGCTAGAGGTGTCGTACGAACGTTTTTTACCTTCGGGGATCAAGGAAAGATTCAGGCTAAATTGACGGCATCTTTCTTCTGGATCTAAGCGCTGTGAGCGAAGATTCCTATAAGCTGATGGTATCCTGTTTGGAGGTGAACACGAGGTATTTCTTAAATGGCGGGAAATAGATGGGCGTGCCATGGGAACTGTCAGTAGGGAAAGTAAAGGTTATACGTAACACAAGCCTCAGGTCTTGGTATGACAGCCGACAATTTATGCATTGCATCGATTGTAGAATTATTTTTGTTTTCTTTTTGGAATTTCTGGGAGCTACGCGCTCGATTATCCAGATTTTCCGCCGACGAAGCCCTGGAAAGCATAGTCCGGAAGGGGGAGAGTGGTGGATTGGACCTGAAGGGACCAAAACCAAGAAAAAAATAGAGAGAGAGAGACTGGCAGATCCTTTTATGAACGGGTTTTTATGGATCGGGTTAACCCAAGATCAATATTTAAAAATGCATATTGCCTCAATAAATTCTATGGTGGCATAACTTCACAACTTAAAAACCACATGCAATTTGACAGTTTGACTTCAAGAGACATAGTTTAAGCTAAACCGCCAAAATGGCACTCTGGGGAAAGGGCAATTCTTTCTGGTTTTACTTTTATAGGTTTTTATAAGGCTTTTTAAAATGTTCAAAGCTAGTTATCTCAAAACCACATTTTTTTCAGATGTGCCGTTATAGAATTTTGAAATAGTCTACGCTCCGAATAGGAAGTGACATGCACCCATCTGTTTACCAAAAAATACTATTTTGTAATAAATAAAGTATTTAAACAAAGGCATTGCTAGAGGGTTGGCTACAGTATTATGGTCAAGGCTATATTTAAATTTAAAAATAACTTAAAATTTTTAACACACCCTTTAGGATGAGCAATTATCCCATATAACATTTTTTGCCGGCGTTGTACATTTAATTTACTGGTATTACCAACACTCTTTAATGGCAAGGCATTGGCAAAAAGGTATCAAAAAAGACGCGAAAGTGGGCAATTGGCCGTTATTAGGCCACGTGTTGCAGATAAAGTGTAGGCATCCGTCATTAATAAGTTATTGGCAAAAAAATGCGTTTAAGATGATGGCATCCATCATTAATAAGTTATTGGAAAAAAGATAACAAAAAGACACGAAAGTGGGCAAATGCAGATACTCCCAAGCAGCAAGCTGACGTCTTATTGACGAAAATTGTCGCATATACTTTTTTTAAAAGCTAAAATGATGCGATATTTTGTTTGAAAATTAAAATAGGAAAAAACTCCTTACTGCATGCAATATCCTTGCAATGCAAAGTACCATCTCTCGGAACACTGTCCAACTTGGAGATGCAGATTTTTACACTAGCCGAAGATATTTCTTTCAAAGCTAAGTGAGATCACCTACCGCTGACCGCTCTCATATTATTTTTGTATAATGGGTTTAGACGATAAAAAGCGAAGATATTGCAGAAACGTAGTAGTTTATTGTCCATTACGCCATCTATCGGTATGTCAAAAAACTATTGAATATATATAATATTTTTTATTAACACGTCTTTAAAACTTTTAATAAAGTTTTAAACAAAATGTTTACAGCTCCTAACAGTCTACTTGAATATCTTGTCTTCTCGACTAGCCATCACCAATTAATCACACAACACACACTTATTAGGTAATGAATACATTTAATTATGTCTATTAAAAAACTCTTTTCTTTAAAAAAGACCATCATTTTATTTTCATTCGCTCCAAAATACATAATAAACATTTTGTTTGACCTAATTTTTATTTGCATGATTTTTAACAATAAAATGTTATGAAAAGGCCATTTCCTTTAAATTATGTAAAAAACATAAAATAATGTTGTTTAGCTGCCATTATAAATAAAACAGATCAAAAAAATTGCTTTAATGTTAGTTAAATACCAATGTTAATAATATGGTTTAAAAAGTATGAATATGCGTTGAGGGTTTGCCTTCAAAAATCCAATATTTATTTGCCTGCAACAAAAACGCGTGCTTTATTTAATCAGGATTGGTATGCCGCCATTTTTGCATGCTTGCCGGCAATTCGCCTGCATGTAATATTTATTGGCAATTAAGTGTTTATTTAGGGTTGAGTTTTAAATGCGTATAAGATGTTGGCATAATATTGCCACCAATTGCCAATGCTTTACCATCAATGCCAATATGAAAAATGTACATTGCCGGCAAATAGTGTTTGCTGGGATAATTTTTTTACTCTACAAGACAGTACAAATATATCACTATTTTTTTATCCATTTTTATAAATAAAGCCACGAAAAATGTTTAAATTTACAATTTAAATAAATTATTACAATTTTTTGTTACATAATGTATTAATTAAACATACATATTTTATTAACCAGCCGAATGTATCTAAGAAAATGGGGGTTGTCGTTATACAGGGTGTCCCACCGGGAACTGCTGCGATCGATTTCTCGAAAAGTACGCTTTGGATAATTTTGAAGTTTTGGTAACATTATGAAGTCCGTGGGGACATTCAACTAAAATATTTTGACAGCTCTACCACTTCCGGTTATACCGGAAGTTAATGTCAGCTTCCTTATTTAAAATGGAACACCCTATATTTTATTTATTTTTTAGATTCTGCGTAAAATTCTAAACATAATTTATGTATAATATTCTATACCTCCGTTCAACCGTTTCTGACTTATTTTAAATTGTATGTCACAAATGATGTTTGCAAGCCATTACATAAACATCAATTTCTTCTAAACAAAAGCCTTTAATATGAGTTGGGGCTAGGTTCCTTGTTTCTCTACAAGTTCTTTAGTTGACTGTATTGATATTTTCACAATTAATAAATACAGAGTTGTCAAAATAATCGTTAAAATCATCACGACAAAAACAAAGTCTTTTTTTTATGGAAATCCCTATCTTTATTACCTTATCCTATTACGCATTAAAATAAGGGTAAGTTTGTATAGGGATGTCTATTCCAAAATTTATAGTTTTCGAAACATTAACGATTTTATATGTTGTTAATATTTCGAAAACTATAAATTTTTAAAATAGACCTCCTTATACAAACTTATCCTTATTTTTAATGCCTCATAAAATAAGGGAAAAAGAGGTTGGGATTTCCATTAAAAAAAAATGACTTTTAAGGTTTTTGTCGTAATAATTTTTAACGACTATTTTTGACCACTTTATATTTATAAATTGTGAAAATATCTATACAGTCTGCTAAAGAAGTCCTTTCTCTACGAGAAATCCAATCCCAACTCAAACGTCATTTTTGACATAAAAGTTAAAATAAGTCAAAAACGGTTGGACTTAGGTATGAAACATTATACATAAATTATGTTTAGAATTTCAAGCAGAATCTAAAAAATAAATAATATATAGGGTATTCCATTTAAAATAAGGAAGTTAACATTAACTTCCGGTATAACCGGAAGTGCTAGAGCTGTCAAAATATTTTAGTTGTATGTCCCCCACTGACTTCATATTATTACCAAATTTTTAAAATATTTCAAAGCTTACTTTTCGAGAAATAGCGGCAGTTCCCGGTGGAACACCCTGTACAGGGTTTGTCAAAAATTTTGAGGTTATTTTTTCAATTTAAATATAGCCTGGACCAACATTTTTAGGCAACCTTTGTTTAAATACCAAATTTAATATAAAATAATTGTTATCCGGTAAACAGATGGGTGCAGTTCGCTTCCTATTCGGATCTTGGACTATATCAATTTTCTTTTTTTTTTTAATACCAATAAATAATTAAAATTGCAAAATAATATTTCCCTGAACTGTGAGCCATATTTGTCCCATATATGGATAAATATATGTTTTCCCTGATTTACTGTTTATTAAAAAAACATAGAAAGGAAAAATGAAAAATAGTATATAAGGTGTCCAGAAACTCTAGTGACAAATTTTAAGGGGTGATTCTTCATTGACAGATAAGAAAACTTATTTGTTTATATCCTAAACGTTATTACTCTCTAAATTGCATGGTGTTAAAATTTTAACAAAATGTATTTTTTTATAATACCTTTTATATCAATTTACATTTTTTGGCATATTTAGAAAACATATTCAAAATATTATTAACAAATTATGTAACAAATAATAAATTATTATATTCTTTTTTTTTTATGACCATGCAGAGAAAAAGTTTGCGTTTATGTACACAAAATCTATACATCAAATAAAAAAGTCAGGACAACAACTTTGGTCAAAATTAACAGAAATTGAAAAAAATTATCATTTTTTCATAGAAAATATTTAAAGTCCTTCCAGACGGCACTGGCAAAATAAAAAAAAAATTGTACGTCATTTTGATTTTTCAAAAATATGTAAATTGGTATAAAATTAATTATAATAGTATTTCATCAATCACCCCTTAAAGTTTGTCGATAGAATTTCTAGACACATGTATAGGTATTAAATATAACTTTTAACAAATAATTTAAACCTAAAACTACAGTAACTTTAAAATGGCGGATTCGGAAATCATTGTAATAATAATAATCTTACTTTGCATGAGAGAAGGAAAACACAATAAGAACTTTTTATGATACTATGTAAAAAATTTTAGTAAAAATCATTTGATTTAAAAAATTGTTTTATATTAGGTATTTACAAGAAGCCTTTTTAAAGCCCACCACCACTTCTTTCTACAGAGATCGTCTTCTTCAGCTTCTCTCGTTCGTGTTTTTGTTCCTCCAGTTCAGCCATTCTTGCAAATCTTGAATACGTGACGTGTCCAGATTTGATTGCTGACATCATCTAAAAAATATGTTAACACATATAGAGCCTATATACACCCAAGCAGCAAGCTGACGTCATATTGACGTCATTTTTAAGTCATTTTTGGTCATAGGACGTCATCATGACGTGTTTTTGTCGTCGTTGAAGGGACGTCTTTTTGACGTCATTTTTTCGTCATACTAGCTCATAAAAATGTAATGACGTCATGTTTAGAAAACCCGCCAGAAAAATTTTGTGAGATTATATGATTCGTGTCAAAATCCAACCGAAATATCATATGACAGAAAAATAAGACTAATAATTTTACAAAATTGAAATAGGAAAAACTTTACCTATAGATGGCGTAATGGACAATAGACTACTACGTTTATTCAACATCTTCGCTTTTTATTGCCTACACCGTACCGATGAAACTAGCGGTGGGCTTAACAGTGATTTTTTGATATCGGTGATCGCTGCTACTGCTATCTAAAAGTAGCTGTTACTGAAAACTGTGATATTATCACTCTTTACGGGAACATGCTAAATTTTTATAAATAAAGTCATAGTTAACCTTGTTAAAATTGAATGAAGAAAAATATATCATTTTAAAATACATTCTGTCATTCAATATACATATAATTTAATTATTAATTTGCATTAGCATATAAGTAAATGTAGGAAAAAAACGAACATTACACGATGTATTTCAAATTTTTTTATAAACATTTACAGCTTTGATCATATTTTTTAGGCAACCCATTCGCGATAGATTTATTACCAAACCAAATTGATAAAAAAGTAGTTTTCATGCGGTAAGCAAGCCAATTCGCATCCCGTTTCACTAACGTAAACATGCATAATCACCATAAACATAAACAAAAGAGGTTAGAATCACTGAATCGCAATCGCAATCACAATCACCGTCCCGCGATCGCAGTCGCCGTACTATGTTGTGGTTACGGGCAGCGCCACCTCTGCGAACTGCGAATATTAAAGAGCGATTCTTTCACTGCTATCGCCAGGCGCAAGTAGCAGCTACCAAAATGATTTGTTAATAACCGGTGATTGGTAGCAGCGACTGCGATCGCAGTCACACCTCTAGATGAAAACCAAAGTAGTTCGACCGGTCTGCGGTTGGTGGTCTCAATTAGCTTTGAAAGAAATATCTTCGGCTAGTGTAAAAATCTGTATCTCCAGGTTGGACAGTGTCCCGAGAGATGCGACCTTGCAGTGCAGGAAATTACAAGCAGTAAGGAGTTTTGTCCTATTTCAATTTTCAAATAAAATATCGTATCATTTTAGCCTTAAAAAAAGGATATGCGTCAATTTTTCGTCATCTTAAAGACGTCATTATGAAGTCATTAACAGGACGACTTTTATCTGTGACTAAGGAAGGCCAATTAACCGTCATTTTGTCGTCATATTATAACGTCTTTGCTGATCAAATGTGACCAAAAATGACTAAAAAGAGACGTCAAGAAGACGTCAGCTTGCTGCTTGGGCAATATTGAGAAACTGTTATTTTATTTAAAGAGAAATAAAAAGGTTACATTATGTTATTGTTTCTGAAAAAAATGTTGCTGGTTATAGTTACATGCCATAAATTTTAGTTTGATTACTTATAAAAGGGTATACGCATACACGTTAAGCTACTTCTAAAGGTTTATAGACATTTTTTGCCAATGCATGAAAAGTAGACGGTCTAATGCTTGTAGAACACTAGCAGGTAGAGATTAGTCAAAAAATACCGGCATGTATAGTTAAATTAAATAAAAATAAAAATTCGGTATTTCTTAAAGAAAAAATATAAAAAAAAACATAAAAAGTAAATCTTTATGATGTTCACTTATCTATCGGAATTTGCAGGCGGTCGCAGGGTCAAAGACAAATCAATTGTACCAATAAGATTAAATTTTTAGACACTTTTTGTTTTTTTTTTTTAAAAAGTACCAAACTTTTATTTTTAAACTGATTCTATCATTCCCGATACAGTGACGCATCAGCCCCGACTTGTTGTTGCTCGAGACTTTAGACCGTCTCCTTGTCAGGCATCGGCAAAAATTGCCCATGTACCTTTTCAGGTGGCTACATATACACGTTCATATGTTTATTATTGTGCAAGATTAATTTTGCAGATTTTTTATTAATCGTTTTTTTTTCTTGAAAAAATTAGTTTAAAAGTTAGTAATATGTAATACAAAAAATAATAAATTAGTTTAAAAAAATTGTGCAGTTATTTTTACTGGTTTTAATATATGCTTGGTAAAATTATTTTGTCACAAATAATAGCTAAAAATTATTTTTATTGTATTTTTAATAGTGTTGTTTTGCGACCGCTAACACTTTTTTTTAAACAAGAAATAATTTAAACAATGAAAATTTTATATTTATAAATGATTGTATTGTGCTTAATTTAAAAAAATATTTAACACAAAATAGTGACTGACCCTAACTGAATTTTTAAAACATAAAACACATACTTTGAAACTCCAACGACTACAACCCAATACAAATTTTAACAAATAATATAACCCTATGTAGCTTAAAATGCGTAAAAAATTAGAGCATTTTACATAAAAAAAATTAAAACAAAAATCCGTAATTCCTTAACAAACTATCCAGAACTATTTAAAAAGGGACGCAAGAAAGCTAAACAAGAATGTAAACAAAAATCTTAGAAATAGACTATGTGAATTTTTAAGAAGATAAAAAATTTTAAATGCAGTCAGTCCCAGAATCAATATTAGACAGTAAAATTATATTATTATTTAACGTCCTTTTAAAGTTATTATATATATGTATGACAAAAAAACAATAAAATTAATTTGATTTTTTTAGGTTTATCACTATCCGATAACAAAGGTTTACAGACATCTTTTGGATCCTAATTTAATTAGCCTACACAATGGTTTTTTACAGAAGAATATCCCTGCTGCATTATGCAGATCCCGAAGATTGACTAGTTTTTTTTTTTAAATACACATTTTACAAAATTTCTATCGTAAGAATATCACATTGACCCAACTCGTGGGGGAATCACAATGAGTATGGAGGCCCCAAAAATGTTTTGAAGACCAAAAACAAAAAAAAGTCCCTTACTTTTCCCTTGGAGGGTTCCCCCAAAAAAGAGGCCCCATTTTCTAAAAACATTGTTTTACTTATTTCAGCGTTGCTTTTTTCGTTGCTATCAAAAAATCTTAATTTAACCGACAATTGTACAGTTTTCTACCACTAATTTTTGCACATTTGGGGGCCCCTATAGCCCAGGGGCCTCGAATCATTGATACGGCTGATACGGGGGTAACTACGCCCCTGCTAAGGTTCAACAATTTTTTTATCAAGAATCTAATAAATTTAATAAAGCATACATTACATTAAAACTTGTATGCTAATTGCAAGTATTAAAAACTATCTGTAGTATCAAAACTTAAAAAAAACCTATGCATTGCATGCCTAGCAAAGTGACTATCCGTGAGCCAGTAATGAAATAGACTTTATGATAAGAACAGTTTTAAAACCTTTTTAGGGGGTTTCTTTTGAAATATATGAAAGCGCTTTTAACCCAGCTTGCCAATGTCAAATGTTCCGGGTGTCGGACTGGGCGAACGCATAATTTTTTTGTTGTTTACGACAATGTTTTACATAGAATTTTAAAACATTCTGTCATAAGTGTAATTCTACACCTAAAACATTTCACATTGACTGGGTTAAAGCGCCGCTTTCAAATTTGGCGGTATGAATATTCGTGGTAGACTCGTCAAAAGAAATCCCTCTAAAAAGGTTTTTAAAATGTTTTTTTATAAAGTCCATTTAATTACTGGCCGAAGGAATAATCAATATTATTTACAAACAAAATAATAATGCAAAAATGTTTAAAAATGCATAAATAATTGTAAAACAAATGTGCACAATCACAACGAAAAACAAGCCAAAAAACTGGTAGGAAGCCTAAGAGTCAGTTAAAACCAAAATCAAATGGCAAACGGGTTCAAACCTGTAAATATTCGTCTAGTTCAACTTGTCCGTTCATATTTGTGTCGATTTCGCTAAGAATTGCGTGTAGCTCTTCTCCGGGCACCTCTTTTTCACCGTGTTGCTGTAAGGTACAGAAAAATTAATTAGTAATATTACAAAGGAAACTTACTTGCAGGTAATCCGCCATTTCTAATTGCCCATTGAATGTAACATTTATGTCAGAAAGTAGTGTATGGATTTCTTCGTCTGTGAGTTTCATACCTAGAGACTGACAAAAGCAAAAAGATTTAGTATAATGTTTTTTTAATGTTAGAGGGGACTAATTAAATAACAAAAACATTTTGTATATTTTAAATGTATAAAAATATTTAAATAATTTTATTAAAAAAAGAAATAAACTAAGCTATATTCATAACAATTCTATAAAAACACTTTTTAACCTAAACACTATATTAGGTATATTAATAAAATGGAATTATGGACCTCGTCAAACTAAAATCGTTTACCGACGTTTCGTTCGGAACACTGAATTTTTTAAAAATTTTAGTGTTTCAATCTCGCAGAGTAATGATCCTAATGATCCCTGAAGATTCTTCGTGCAATCGATGACGACACATTGGTAAACGATTTTAATTTGACGGTTTAAATTCAAGAACTAAGATTTTACAGTTGACCAAAGCCGTGCGAATGCTTCCGTTCTATGTTAAAATGGAATTATATTAGAATACTTTTAAAATTAATCTTAAAAATATATGAAAGTTTTTCCTTTAAGTGTAGACCTAAATCTCTGGTATTTTGTAAGGTAACAAAAAAATATAAATTTCTAAATTTAAAAGTACTTAAAAAACACTTAATTTTACCCTGATAGAGAGTACAGACTTAGTTACAAAAGTTCTATAGCCTATATTCTTTCTTCTTTGATGTGATAACGTCTTATAATTCGATGGACCCGGCTGCACGCACCAAAAACATGACTCATGTGCCGTTACCTCTCGCGTTCCATTTAAAGCTTGAAGTGCAAGCGAGAGCGCGGAACAAGCGACAAAGACGCACAATATCCGCGTCATTTGACATCTGTTTCTCTCCTACTTGAGTGAGCGTGCAGTAAAAAGTGAATGTGGTGTTAATTGTTTATAACAACAATAATTGCGGCGATAAAGGTAATTATTCTTTTGACGTTGTCCCGTTCAACTATCGTCAGTAAACCGACTTTGCAGACAACCGATTTTTTTTAGTTTTAACTTTTTAACCAGAAACCAGTCTGTAAGCCTGATTTGAAAACTTAAGTTGGGATTTTTTTTAAACACTTTAACTTTATATCGGATTTCGAGGCTAAAAACCTTCTACATTTTATTTTCTTATTATTTTTTACCCTTTATGGTGGATTTTTAAAAACATTTAGCCTTTAGGATTTAACAAAAGTTCGGCTTATGATGATTCATGTAGACGTTCATAAAACACATTTAACATTTAGGATTTAACATTTATCATTTAAGAGTTGACCAATTAATTTACTTACTTACTTTGTGTATAAATAATACTAAAATAGTATAAATTCCTTTTCAATTTCTTAGTCATCCAAATTCATTATTATTATTAATTTTCAATAATTTTATTTAATTTATTTCCGTCAAATTTTAAAACTAGTGACACATGAACTTAAAGAAATATTGACGAAATCAAAGGTAACTTGGCCGTTTGGTTCAGTTGATGTCACGTTTACTGTTACATTGCATACACTGATATTTAAGTTTATTGTAGTAGGTTTGAAACAAAATACTAATTCAAAGTGTGAAAAAAGTAACTTTTTTAACACTTTATGTAGTGTACTAAAATGGAGTACTTTAACTTCATGTTAACGATTAAAAAATCAGCATTTTTTTAACGGTGGTAGAAAAAGTTCATTTTCTTGCAGCTCCCAGTAAAGCAGCACGTTTCACGCTTCTACATCTCTTAAACGGTTCAACTAGAAGGCATTGAGCTTTCTACTTTGTTTAATTCTTTATTCGTAAAATGTCTAGGTTGAGAATTACTTTGCCTCTAGAGACCTTTCCTTCTTCTCCAAAATCTATACGTCTCGTGTCCATAAAACGCTTCTGACTTTACTTAAAAGAACCACGGTAGGTTAATATTTATACATTAAGCCCAGGAAAATATCTCTCATACAATCTTCATCATGGTTTTTGAACTAAGATAGATCTTTGTATTACTTTAACACAGTTGATATCTTCAATAATTTAATATAAGTCTATCAAAACCAAAAGGTTGTTAGTTAATATTTTACTATAATAAAAGTAAGTTTACCTTAAGACTTCTTCTGATGTCATTGATTGAAACGTATCCTTTTCTGTCCTTATCGATGATCTGGAACCTCTTAATGTATAACTGAATTTCATCTTTGCTAAGGTTAATTGGAATCTTATCTCTACTGGCTCTGTTGACATTCTGACCCATTTCATTTTGTAAAAATTCGGTAGCTTCTTTTGTTTGTTTTCTTTTTTCCTCTAAAATTAAAAATAATTTTAAAAATTCTGATAATATTGAAAAATAAAACGAAGAAACAATAAAATTATTTTTGGTATGAATTTACCTTCTGACCAGCCTAATTCTTCAGCCATAATATTAACAATTTCTGGTAGAGCTTCTTGAGCTGCTTGAACATTCAAAAAGCTAATCGGACTCGTCTAGCTATCATATCGATTGCAGTCAAAGCATATTCTCTGCAGCCATATCTAAAATTAAAAATTTATATAGTTTCCAAAAAATGCAAGTTTTATATCAGGGTGACCTAAGCTTTTGATTTTATACGAAGAAATCATGAGACATTTCCACATTATTGAAATTGGCACTGGGATCTCATAGTGGAATATTGTCGCTGACACATAACATATATTAATGGACAAAAAACAAAAATTTATAAATACTGGATTGAGTTGTCCGTTACTTTGTGATAGTATACTGATAGAAAACAAAGTAATTTGTCTTATTTTCATACAAAAATCTATGTTTTTGTACTTAGATTATTTAGCTCTGCCACTGTTCCTATGGATACAGTGTGTCCCAGGACAGATGTTATAAGATGAATCATGGCTAAATATGGTACTCGACAAAAGTCAATTATTAGCTATAAGAATAATTCTATCAATAATTATTATAAAGAATCTATTGAGTTGTCCGTTACTTTGTGACAATACATTTTTACGTAGAATGTAATAAAAACACAAATTTTACTTTGTTATTTTGTCACATATTTTATATTACTTTTTGCGTTACTGCAGTTTCGACATACTATGTCATTTTCAAACGACTTTTTAAAAGTGAATGAATTACAAAAAAGTGCATAAATTTATACCTTATACCCTAAATTTAACATCTGGTTTATCCTTTACAATTGTTAGGTCCTATTTCTATTGTTACAAGTATACTGCTATAATAAACTTTTACAGGTAGTCGAAAATATTAAATAAGTGGGAATTTTTTATGTCTGTTTGCAGATTAAGAAGGTTTACATTACTATTTTTATTGTGTTTATAAATTTCTATGTTCTCTAATATATCTAATTTTTTACTTTTTTGTTCTAAGTGTAAAATTTGTATACTATCTATATTAGGGAAAGGATGACCAGAGTCTAGAAAATGGTTTGCAAAATTTGAATTTCTTTTGCCTAATCTAAATGATGCGTAGTGTTCTTTAAATCTTTTTCTTTTTTTTTTTTTTTTTTTTTTTTTTTTCGAAGCTTCGGCCTGTTTGTCCTATGTAGCAGCTATTGCACTCTGAACATTCTAGCTTATAAACTCCAGATTTTTTTTTATGTTTATTAGTCTTGTCTTTTACGTTAAAAAGGTGGTTGGATAATTTATGTGATGGTTTAAATGTTATTTTCATATTATTTTTACTTAAAATATTTGCTATTTTGTCAGATATAGGTCCAAAATATGTAAGGGTTGTGTATTTTTGTCCGAGTTGGATGATTTTATTTTTGGGTATATTTTACTTATTGTATTTAATTTCTGTTTTTTGTTAATTAGGTTATTAATGTGTTTAATTTTGTAGCCGTTATTTATGGCAATCGATCTGATGGTATTTAGTTCTTTGTTTAATTTGTCTTGTTCAAGTGGGATGGCAAAGGCTCGATGAACCATAGATCTATATGCTGAAAATTTGTGGCTATTTGGGTGATTAGAGTTACTAGGAATGGTTGTATCTGAAAATGTGGGTTTTCTATAAATATCAAATTTTAATTTATTATCAAATTTTGTTATGCTTATATCCAAGAAATTAATACAGTTATTTTCTTCTTTTTCTACTGTAAATTTTATTTTTGGGTGAATGGAATTTAGGTGGTTTAATGTAAGTTGTAACTCTTCATCAGTTCCGGTAAAGCAAACAAGGATATCATCCACGTATCTATACCAAAAATGTATGTGTTTAGCAAAAGGTGTATTTAAAAAATTTTCTTCAAGTTTTGACATAAATATTTCAGCAAGTAACGGGCTAAGGGGTGATCCCATTGCTAGACCATCATTTTGTTTATAAAATTTGTTATTAAACTGAAAATAACTACCGTTAATACAGAGTTTAAGTAATTCTAAAATTTCTTGATGTTTTACTATGTTAATATTTTTTTCGAAAAGCATTTCATCTATAATATCTATACAATCTTGGTTTGGGATATTCGGAAACATATTTGTGACATCAAATGATATTAACGTGGAGTTATTTAAAAGTGTTTTATTTTTAAGGTGATTGGTTAATTCTATGGAATTTTTTACTGAGAATTTTGGCGTAAATTGTAAGACTTCCCTGATAATGTTATTAAGTTTTTCTGCTACTTTTTGTAAAGGAGTGTTTACATAGGAAACAACCGGTCTTATTGGTTCCCCATTTTTATGTATTTTTATTAGGCCATATAACATTGGGGGGATGGATTTTTATTTATTAAGAAATACTTTTCTTTTTCATTTAAAATGCCCTGAATATCTTTAATTGTGTCTTTTAATAGTTTTTGAGTTTTTTCGGTGGGGTCGTTTGGTAGTTGAGTAGGTTGTTCTTTTTCTAGAAAGTCGTTTATTTTACTTATGTATTGTTCATTTTTAAAATTACTATAGAATTGCCTTTATCTGCTTTTGTGATTGAAAGATTATCCGTTTGGATTTTTATTTTTGTGTGTTTTTATTACATTCTACGTAATTATTATAAAATCTAAATTGAATTTGAGTTTGGGAAACCTAATCACTCCTTACCTTACTTCAGCATCTATGTAGGGAAATTCTGGATGAATTTTCTTTCCAATAATCGGCCATCGCTTACCAGTCAAACTTGCCATTTTAGCTACTGCAAAAGCCCTGTCACCATACGAATTGGCCAGATGTTGTGCTACTTCACATTCTAAACCAAAATCTTGTACCAGTCTAATATACATTGTGGGCGTCCACTCATTAGCTCCTTCAAGAAGGAGCCCGTCGGTTTGAGATTTGCATTTACATTTATCTTCTAAATTACAAGCTAAAAAATTGGGCGTTGATTTATTTATTGTTATTTATAAGCTTGTGAAAGTTTTAAAATAAATTTTAAAACAGCTTATATTATAAATTTTTGTGCAAAAATACTTTCAAATAAAAAAAATCACATTTATTATTTTTATGAAATCAAATTAAGAAATATTTTTTAAAAATCATAATTTTTCTATTAAATAAGCCTTTATACCTGCAATGGCAGCATTAATGGTTTCTTCAGCCATGGCCCTGTAGGTAGTCCATTTACCACCCGCTATGGTGACAAGATTGGAATCACTAACATGGACTATGTGATTTCTAGCTAGTGACTGTGTATCTGGTTTATTGGGATCTGATACCAACGGCCTGATACCGCTCCATGCCGAGAGAACGTCACCTCGACGTACTAAAATACATAATAAACAATGTTTGCGACAAAACCACAAAACCATTTAAAACCCAACCAATCGTAAAACCACTAAGTGTGTGTCTGTGTGGGTGTGCAGCGACTAGGTGCGTTTTATTGCTGCCATTCCGGAATCGAAATGGTACGAAAATGGCGTTTTCTTGCAAATTCCACCGGTTTCTGCGGCCACCAGTTCTATTTTGTCCGTAGAGCTGGTGAAATGTTTATTTGGAGTGAGAAAAAAACAGCTGTTGAAAGGTATTTAAATAGCTTGTTTTTTGGTGAATTATTTTAAACTTCCTACCTTCTTCTAAAAAAATATTCTAAATTTAATTTTATATAACGGCATTTATCTTTTCGTTTTGAGGCAGTCCGTGGGTACTGCAAACTTTGTTTTTTGCTTTAAGTCTATGTTGACGCTTTTTTACAATTGACATTTCATTTTCCTGCAAACCGTTTTGTTGCTAGCAGTTTTAACCCGGAAGACTGCAACAAAACGCGCCTACTGAGTATCTTAATGTGGATTATCTATGATTATAGCTTACCTTCAACGTCTGGATTAAGATAATTTTTAACCTCTTCCAAAATAAACATAATTTCATCTTCTGTTGGCTTAGGATTATGTGTAACTTCACAAGGCAAGTCGGTTGTACCAGCGATGGTATGCTTTTGCCATGGAAGAAAGAAAATTACTCTACCATCACTGGTGGCCGGATCGAGAAGACCCATTTGTTCTGGACTGTAATATCCTGGAAATTTTAAATAAATATATATTTTTTTAAATGTCAAAAGAATGCGCAAAAATTTATACTTACCAGGTAACGTGATATGAACTCCACTACTAGGTGCACAAATTTCCTTCACCTTGGGGTTGTCCATTTTTCTAATAGTATCTGTAAAGGGGCCGGTTGCGTTTATAACGCATTTTGCAGGAATTGACCACGTTTTACCTATATGGTAACAAAAAATAAATTTTATATTAACAGTTTAAGGTCTATTGATTAACTTAAATAACCTAACTGCGCATTACATGTGGGAAGTATTTTATAAACGTAATACAGCATCTCATATGACCAAAAAACTTAATTCTTGGTATATGTAGGCTTTTATTAGTCCCAGTCACAGTTATAGGTATAGTTTACCACTGATTAATAAATGCGTAATACCCACAACGCCAAAAGTCTTGGACTCCCTAGCATTTATATAGTTCTAATTTATTTAGAAAAATTTTAAAGGACTAATTAAAAATGTTGTCCATTTTAATTTTAATTTAGTTGAAAAAATACTTTGAGTTTATGTATGTAAGTAAAATAAAAGAAATACCAAAAAATGAAAACACAGTGTTGATTTATAAAAAACGTTTATTGCAATAAAAATTACCTGTATGACAATAAAAAAAGAAAATTCAGCTAATACTCTGTGGGTCCTCCCCTACTTCTGAGTAATAAATTTACACGTCTGGGTATGGAAATGATTAAATTATTAATTAATTCCTGCGATATGCGGTCCCATTCTTCTACGGCGGCTACTGCAAGTTCCTCCTCGGTTCTAGGTGTTGGATTGTGATTGTGGAGAGCTCTGGAAACAATATTCCACATATTCTCAATTGGATTCATGTCTGGGGAATTAACTGGCCACTCTAATCTGTTGATTTCTTCAGCATTAAGAAGCTCCTAAACTCTTCTGCCTCGATGTGGTCTGAGCGTTATCATCCATGAAAATGAAATTCTCTCCAGTTTCATGGCGGAGGGGAATGACAATTGGCCTAATAACATTTTCTATGTAAATTACGCTAGTCATATTTTGTTGTATGCGAATTAATGGGGTTCGACGGTTGTACATTATTTCCCCCAGAATATTACTGTTCCCCTAGGGAACGACTTTACGATGATGGTTGAGTCTTGACTGACTCTCTCCATACCCTTTGACGATGGTCATCACTGATTCTGATCTTGATTCCTCAGAGAAAAGGACTCTTTCCCACTGGGCTAAAAGCCATTCCCTATGGTTTCTCGCCCACTGGTGGCGGGCAGCACGATGTCGAGGCAATAAAAGAGGTACCCTTAAAAATCTTCTGGCCCGTAAAATAAGATTTCTGCGAATGGTGTTGGTGGAAATTACGCGGTTGAATGTACCTTGGATTTAATCTTTAATGGCTGGGGCCGCTGCGTTCCGATTTCGGCGGGTAAATTGGATAACATATCTGTATTTCCTTTCGGTTGAAACACGTGGCCGTCCACTACAAGGCAATCTTTTCACATTTCCAGTTTCTTGATATCTATTGATAATTCGACTCACAGAAGATCTTGGAATATTTAAACTGGCTGAAATATGGTGATTGGAAAATCCAGATTCATGCAGAGCAATTATTCTTGCTCTGTTATAAACAGAATTTTTACGTCCTGGCATTTTCAGTTAGAACCAATGTGAACCTTGCGTATTTAAAAATGCAAATAAACTAAATAAAAGTAACTAAACAATTTCAAATCTTCGCAAAAACCACAAAAATCTTATCTTCAAATAAGTATGTGATCTTTTTTATTTCGTAAATAAAAGAATTTTACGTTGTGTGTAGTTCTAAGATTATCTTTCAATTATAAGTGTTTGGTTTCATAAACGTGGCCCATGCTTGTAAAAACAATAAAATACTGGACATATTGCTAATTTTATATACCTACTTACGAGAAGTAGCACCAAAATAAGGCCACAGTATTTTATTAGTGCCTGGGCCAGCTAGAATTAAAAAGTCTACCACGAGGACTCGTACCGCCTTTAACTTTTGACCTAACCTGTCAATTTTGACATATTTTGGAGGTCGGACTGGGGGAACGCGGCACTTCTTTTGTTGGACAAGTTTACCACAATGTTTGACATCCAATTTTTAAACATTGTGCCAAAAATGGTAAGGGTTACAATCACGAAACCCGCCCAGTCTAATATCCGAAACCTATCAATTTTGAGCCTTATGGTTTCGTGACTGTAACCTTTACCATTTTTCGCACAATGTTAAAAATTGCCTGTAAAAGATTGTGGTAAACTTGTCTGACAAAAAAGTGATAGGCTGAGTCCCTCCATATATAAATTTTTGTAGAATTCTGGTCAAAAGAAACCCCGCTAAATAGATTTTAAAAGGGTTATTATCATGAAGTATGTGTGCATTGCTGTCCAGGCACTATGTTTAAATTTTTGGTTTTTTACTTATTTGTTAATAACTGCTTAATTTTTTTTTATAATCAAATCGTAAATTTCCGAGTTTTATAACCGGTGAAAATAAATGATTTAACTTGAAGAACTTTGTATACTCTGGTTATTTTACCTGTCATCTCATCCCTGCAATGAACACCAGCTATTACTTCTTTTCCATCTTTTTTTTCTTTAATTAAACCGGTAACTTTCACGTGATTGGCCACAGTAGCACCTATTCTGGCTGCAGTAATTGCAATCGCCAAGTTCATTCTTGCATCATCTTGCTGACCTAAAAATATTAATTATCTATAAAATTATTATTATAAACATTAAACTTAATATTTTTCACCATAACTTTATTCAGTGTGATTTGGGTTATAAAAGTAACTTGTGTCTCTGTCAAAAAAGCAATTATAATATGGACATTTTCACACAGTGATTTTTTTTAGAGAGCCGTCTGCATGTCCGGTGATGCCGCAGCCTGAAGGCTTATTGTACTATACTTTCGTTTTCTTGTACCCACTTTGGTACCCCAGTTTTTTTAAAAAAGCGGTATAGGTCTGATGGGTGTGTAAAGTATATTTCCGGGGACACTTGAGATTCCCGAAAATTGTATGTCTTTTGTAATCTAATGCCTTACACTCTGGCAGAATGTCGGCTACTCTATCGGTCTCATTCCAAACAATATACAGTTGTGATCTCAGTTGTACAACCCCATTTTGTTCAGATGTTCTTTCACTGGAGCATATCCAGTGAGGAAACCTGTGATTGTCTTTAGCTGATTCTTACTTATTCTAAGATTACTCATTTGGATCTTATTGCGCATGGTCTTTTGATATATTATGTTTTTTCATGCATATGTAGAGGAAGCCTGTCCTGTTAATCCTTTACCCAGTTTTGGATCGCACCTCGAATGGCACTCCAAGGACCGATTCTGGCCCGATATTATTATGTCGTCACTGACCCACTTTTTACCAGTTTTTCTGCATTTTTCCAGGATTCCGTAATTTCCCGGCACCCACATCAACCATTTGTGTGGTCCCAGTTCCTTGAGTTTCTTAAGGCATTTCAGCTAGTCAAAGCTAAACATCGATGGTAACATCGAAAGCTGACTATCGATAGGAAAGATACATCAAACAAATAACAACAATTTTTCTTAAACACTGTTTAAGAGACAATGTTTAAAAAACATCGATGTTACTTGTTCGAAGTATCTCTGCCATCGATGTTAAGCCTTCGATGTTCAACATCAATGTTAAACATCGATGTTTGGCTTCGATATCGCATCCCTAATTCCAGCACAAGTCTAAATTAAACTTGGATCTGATTAGGATTGACTTTTTTTTATCTTTGGACAATCCACGAAGGCTGAAAGCCTAAATACTAACGTACCGTGGGTGTCTTAAGCAGGGTAAGAGGAAGTTTGTTAACACGGGACTTAAAAACTTGAAGATTTGGGGGAAGGAAAGAACTCCGCTGGCAGCAAGTTCCACAGTCTAAAAACTCTAGGGATAAAAGAATGAACGAAATGGGAAGTTCGGGGCCTGTCCAATTGAACTGTATGGGGATGCATACGCGCGGCACCACGAGTTTCTCTGTTGGGAACTGCAAGAGGAGGGACTATACTGGACAAATCGTCGGAGCAGAAGCCGTAAAAGTATCTATAGAAGAGCGATAGATCTCCCACAGCTCGACGATGGGCAAGAGAAGGCAGTCTTTGAGTAAGTAAAGGATCATTAATAAGACGAACAGCCCTTCTTTGAATGGCATCAAGAATGCTGAGGGTTGTAGGGGATGCCATTTCCCAGACATGAGAACAATATTCCAGAGAGGGTCGAATTTGGGACACATATAAAGTGTGTAAATTGGAAGGAGAAAAATACTTTTGGCTCGGAAAAGAAATCCAAGCTTTTTTGAAACCGCGGTAGCTATAGATAAAATGTGTTTATGCCAGTTAAGGTTATTCTCAAATGTGATGTCCACAAGGTTAAATGTGTCCCCGCTCTGCAAAACCTGGCCACTCATAAGCAAAGGATGAGTGTTTGATGATTTTTTCGCGACAAGGAACACGATTGTGTTTTGGATGCATTAAATTGAACGAGATTTTTGGCGCCCCAATCCAATAACAAATTGAGATCCTGTGAAAGAGATATCTGCATCGCCCTGCGTTTGCTCCTGGGAACCTGAAAAGTGGAGTGAAGGGTACTATCGTCAGCATAACTATGAATGGGATTGGTTGTGGAAGAAAGAAGGTCGTTGATGTGAAGAAGAAACAAAGTTGGTGCTAGTACTGAACCCTGAGGCACTCCAGCATTAATTTCGTGAAAGCTTGAAGAGTGGCCATCAACAATGACTGATATACGTCGATTAGAAAGATAACTGGAGAGCCACGAGCAGAGTTTAGTTGGAAGACCGTAGGAGGGAAGTTTATTAAGAAGTGCGTCATGCCAGACTTGGTCGAAAGCTTTAGATATATCAAGAGCAACGATCTGGGACTCACCTAGAAACTCAAGAGACTTGTTCCAGTTGTGTGAAACGAAGGAAAGAAGATCTGCTGTAGATCTCTTGTGACGAAATCCGTATTGCCTGTCATGTAAAATTTTATGTTTTTCTAAGTACCTAAGAATTTGCGAGTTAATGGATTTCTCCATTAACTTGACTTGAATTCTATTAACTTGCATTGGTTTAATGCTTATATATTAAGTTTATTCAAGGTCGTTGTGTGATCATTGGGTAATTGTTGTTTTAGAAAACATTGATGATACTGTGCTGAATTATAATGGATGACGGAATTTATGATAAAAATAGAGCCTAATCCACAACAACTCAAAATAGTAGTTTTACCAGCATATATAAAATTTTGCATGATGAAAGCTTCTTGATTTTATTGGATCTCACATGTAACAAAATCTTAAAAAAATTAATAAATGTTTACGTATTTCAATCGCCCCACAAAAAAAAAAAAGGTGTCAATAACATTGTGACAAATCATGAATCTATGCTTACGAGCCGAAAACTAAAAAGCAAACGAGTATATGGCTGTTTCTAAATACACCAAATTCAACATAAGAATTGGTATTTACTTACCATCGTAATATACAATTCCACCACATAACTTATTGCCCTTTAACATAGGAAACAGTTCTAAGGCGTTCTTTTTTGATAAATAGTAAGAATTCTTTAAAGTTTTTGATCCGGCTACCAAATCGTACATTTTGATACCGAACCAGAAATAAGGAACTTGCCACCATCTGAAAACAAAAAACAGAAATTAGTACTAAAAAATAAATAATGTATTACTCGACCCCTTATTTAGGAATTTTGTGATAGTGGCCCTGGTGGTTAAGGGGTAGAGAGAGGGCCATTCAGTTTTTGGTAAAAAACGTTCCCCGTATAAATATGTTGACGTGTTTGTTTGGCGATTTTCGCAGATATCTTGAGTGGTAAGTTTTTAAATGAACACCCTGTATGTGTTTAACTGATGAACTGTATTTTATTTTTATACCCTAATGAAGCTCTATTTATAAAATAAATTGTTGTGATGTTACTGTTCATGTGTCATATTTAAGTTTTTTGGGTAAGCATTTACAAACCGGACGCATCGCCGATTTTAATGAAATTTGGTAAACGTGTTTTGGGGCGCTGATCACAAATCTGAAATAATTTTTATTCATACAAGATTCGTTTTCAAGATATGTATCATCAAACTTAAATAGAAAACCTAAATTCACTATAACGTTACCCTAATTCGCAAACCTCATACCTCCAAAATTTCTTAAAATAGAGCTTTTTGCACAATCCACTAACATGACAATAAACGAACTTTACCCTGAAATCCCATACCTCCAGCCATAATATTAAACTCGTAGCTATAAAAGTAATAGTTAACGTTGCAAATCAAAGTCTAGACGAGAAGTTTTTTTATCTCCTATAAAATTTTTGAATATGGGGATACGAGGTTGGCAAATTAAGGTAACGATATTCCACCTTTTTTGCACGCAATTCCCAAGTTTGCCATCAAATTGGCACTTTATATTTAATTTCCACGCTTTAAAAACCCATTTTTTTTTTACCTATTTTTTCCATAAAATTGCAAAGCTTCGCTTTTAATCTCAGTAGTAATATTGAAAGTAAAGTTTTGCAATTTTAATTTTATGGGGTAAAATAAATAGACAAATGGATTTTTAAGAAGTGGAAATCATTTTTTTTTACAAAAGAATGGGGAATATAGTAAAAATAGGGTAAATTTGCTTTTTAAGTTTGATGATGGATATCGCGAAAATAAAACGTGTCCGCTAAAAATTCTTTCAGATTCATAATCAGCATCCTAAAACACCCATGGTTAACATCGGCGATGCGTCCGGCTCGTAAAAATTACTCTTGATAATTATTTACAAACCTGGACGCATCGCCGATTTTAATGAAATTTCTTATACGGATGTTTTTGTGGCGCTGATTACGAATCTAAAAGAATTTTTAGTCGGACTTGATTCCATTCGAGATATTTATCATCAGAGTTGATAACTAAAACTAACCTGAATTAACTATTTCCCCCCTTCTTTTTGCACTCAATTCTTGATTGAAAGCTAAATTGGTACTCAATATTTGATTTTCACCTCCAAAAACCCCATTTTTCTATTTATTTTACCCGTTTTCCATAAAATTGCAAAGCTTCACTTTTAGTCATTTCAATCGCAGTAGCCTTGCTATCAAAAGTAAAGCTTTACAATTTTATGGAAAAAATGGGTAAAATATATAGAAAAATGGGGTTTTTGGAGGTGGAAATCAAATATTAAGTATCAATTTAGCAGAAAACTCAAGTATTGAGTGCAAAAAGAAGGGGGAAAATAGTAAATTCAGGTTAGTTTTGGTTATCTCAAGAACAAAACGAGTCCGACTAAAAATTCTTTCATATTCGTAATTAGCGCCACAAAAACCCCCGTATACCAAATTTCATTAAAATCGGCGATGCGTCCGGTTTGTAAGTAATTACCTAACTCTTTTTGTTATTATTTTTTTTTTTAATTATTAAAGTAATAAATTGGCACATGTTAAATGAAATACTTTTTGTGAAAATTATCAATAATTGGAAACGACCAAGTAAATGATAAAATAATTTCAAGACTTTTCTTATCACGTAAACGTCATTGTCAGTAAAATTTCAAAGTATTTACCACAAATAATATAATGTTTACAAGGAATATTGTAGGAAATTACACAAATTACCATAAGAAATTTATTAGGTGTTTACACGATAAGATACCTAAATACACTTCTAATTATATTCATCGTTCTTGGCACCATGACACAGGACCAAAGACAATTTTTTTGGGCACCAATGGCAAAATGGGGCATTGTTATAGCTGGAGCTGCTGATTTTACCAGAGATCCTAGTGAAATTAGTTTATCCCAGGCTTTGTCTCTGGTTATTGCAGGAGCAATATGGTAGGCAAAAATAAAAGTTTTTAGTAGGGGTTCCACGATGCTAAATGGGGATTTACTCGAGCGTCAGAAAGAGAACTATTGGGTTGCAAATCTTAGATAATAAGAAGAAAAAAAGGTAATTTTCTAGAAAATGGGAGCAACTCCGATTTTGACGAAATTTGGTATACGGGGTTTTTGGGGCGCTGATCACGAATCTGAAAGAATTATTTGGCGGAAACATTTCGTTCTCGAGATATCCATCATCAAAGTTAATATTTGAACTAACCTTATTTTCACTATATTCCCCCTTCTTTTTGCACACAATTCTTGATTTAAAGCTAAAGTGTCACACAATATTTGATTTTCACCTTTTAAAACCCCGTTTTTCTACGTTTTTACATTATTTTTGCATTAAACTGCATAGCTATACTTTGAATCATTTAAATCCCAGTTTGCCATGAAGCCCTATGTGTATGTATGGTTGCCGGATTATCAAAGAAAAGCCACGCAATTTAATTCAAAAATAATGTAAAAACGTAGAAAAACGGGGTTTTAAAAGGTGAAAATCAAATATTGTGTGACACTTTAGCTTTAAATCAAGAATTGTGTGCAAAAGAAGGGGGAATATAGTGAAAATAAGGTTAGATCAAATATTAACTTTGATGATGGATATCTCGAGAACGAAACGTTTCCGCCAAATAATTCTTTCAGATTCGTGATCAGTGCCCCAAGAAACACCCGTAAACCAAATTTCGTCAAAATCGGAGTTGCTCCCATTTTCTAGAAAATTACCGAAAAAAATGTTATATAATGTATACCTTTTTATCGGCGGAGGAAGCGGCTGGATTTTCAAATATTTTTAAAAAATATCGTTATTATTTCGGGTTGTGAAAATCGTTCGGATCGTATTGGAACATAAATTTTTCGTTAACCTTGATTTATTTTCTTCAAAATAAAAAATAGCCAATCTCGAGAATGTTAAAATTACGTTTTTTTACAACTTTGTAGCCCTTGACTTTCTTTACGTCACTCTCAAATTGTTTGATTGGTGGAATATACAGTGCTTGTCTAAACTCAGGACCCCCTCCTAACTTTTGAATTGTTTGGTAATTTTTCATGAAAATTTGACGACTTTAGAAAGACAACATAAACCAAATTTTGGACAAGAGATGACAGATGTAAATGCCAATTAAATATCTTTTTAATGGTGATATATTATACAAAGGTGCGTCATTAAAAAATTCTATACTTTTTGCCCTACCCTGTATAGTACCACAAAAATTACCATTAAATAAGTCCTTAAGAGAGCTTTAAGAAAATACCATATTAAGTATATCTAACTCTATTAGATTCGGAAATACGGCAATCTAAGTGAGGAAATCAGGTAATTTTCAAAGTACCGCCATTTTGTAGTAGAAAAAGGTATTGACTTTAATATTCTGGGGTTATAAAGTACTCGTCAAAAGATTTAAAATGATGTGCCACAAGACCCCTTTTCCATTTAATTTTTCTTTTAAAAGTGGCGCCCAGCTGTTAGTTTGACATTTATATCTGTCATTTTTTGTCTAAAATTTGATTTACTAAAGTCCTCAATTTTTTATGAAAAAATACTTAACATTTCAAAAGTTAGAAGGGGGGTCCTGAATTTAGACAAGCACTGTAAACTTTGTGTAGAAGTTAGCATCCATATAAGCATACGAAATGAGAAGTTTGCAGGTTTTGGACGTGGAAAAAACTACTTTTCTTCAAAAATGTTGCCGACGTTTCGACCTTTATTGTGGTCTTTATCAAGGCTGTAAAAGAGCAACGCGTTACAAAACTGCAGATAACAATCTTATACAAGTACAGTAGAATTTTATATAATAGAAAAGTTAGTAAATAAATAAAAAAATAAAATAAACAAACAATTTTTACAGAGTGATATGCAGGTGAAACCCATAAATAACCTCCTCTTTTTTTATATATATAATTATAACCTTTTAATATTAGGTAACAAACCCAACATACATTTAAAAGCACACTAGAACGATGTCAAAATAAAACATTCAACATACCTATTTTTGTATCAAAAAGTAGTTTGTGTCATTCTCTCTAAATCTATGTTGTATAGTCCATAGATATTAAATGATTATAATTTTGCTTATTGTTCGTAAAAATTCATCATAGTTTGTGTTTCTACATTTTAATCATTGTGTGCGTATTATTTAAGTTTGTTGTGTTGTGATGCTCCCCATATATTTTAATATCTATGGACTATACAACATAGATTTAGAGAGAATGACACAAACTACTTTTTGATACAAAAATAGGTATGTTGAATGTTTTATTTTGACATCGTTCTAGTGTGCTTTTTAAATGTATGTTGGGTTTGTTACCTAATATTAAAAAGGTTATAATTATATATGTAAAAAAAAGAGGAGGTTATTTATGGGTTTCACCTGCATATCACTCTGTAAAAATTGTTTGTTTATTTTATTTTTTATTTATTTACTAACTTTTCTATTATATCAAATTCTACTGTACTTGTATAAGATTGTTATCTGCAGTTTTGTAACGCGTTGCTCTTTTACAGCCTTGATAAAGACCACAATAAAGGTCGAAACGTCGGCAACATTTTTGAAGAAAAGTAGTTTTTTTCCCGTCCAAAACCTGCGAACTTCTCATTTTGCACTGTATACTGTTTACCATGTAATTAACTCACCCTATCGTAATCTGACCCACTGGAAAATTTCTGATGGAAATATATTTGTTTTTTACGATGGGCTCATATTTGGTGGAGACACTTAACTGGCTACAAGGTATTCTCCGATATATTAATTTGCCGCGCTGTAGTAAATGACGAAATTCCCCTCTTGGGCTCCCCTACCATTAGGCTTTCTTATAAACATATAAACCTTTAACACAGTATCGCTTAACGATATTAGTTCTGGTTATGAGTATGAAGACCAAATAGAATTTACGCCCGTAATAAAGCTTTTCAATAATAATAATAAAAACATTCACTAAACGGTTTTCTCCAAATTTTAATAGATAAAATCGACAACCTTACTTAAAAAAGAATTTGATAAAATCAAACTATCTCCGTAGTCAAAGATTCAAACGCCATACAAAAATAGATTCTTTCTTGCTTAAATGTTGTTAAATATTCTAGTTTGTTTGTTTGAAATTTTCAACGAAAGACAAAATTATTAATATTTTTTCTCTAATGAAATTTGCTGCCAATTTTTTCTCACATTTAATTTTCTTCACGTAAAGCATCTGAATTTTGTGGTCTTAAAAATACACTTTTCAACTTGCACTTATTATTATCATCGTAGTCAAGCACTCTCTGGAGGTGTCTAGGAACATTTTTTAGTGTCAGAAGTCAAAATTTAAAAAAAATTTACCTACTCTAATCAACATGATCGTATTTCAGCATCAAAATTTAGTTACCTATTCTTGATTTATATGCAAATTAAAGGTTTAAAACTGGCGTGTAATTCTCGTGAAATGCTCTTGTTGAATATCATTCGAAAAAAAATTAGGCAGAATATTTTTCGTATTTTATTTAAGTTTGTTGCTTTTTGGTTACTTCGATTATGACATTATAAATATTATCTACGAAATTGCCAAGCAACAAACTTTCATACAATGAAACTATTTTACCGCAAATTTTTTTCTCTTATGATATCTATACGATAATCTAATCGTTCGTCAAAATGGTACCCTGTGGAAGCCGATTTATTTTTAACATTAGGTATTTTGTAGGTCCAGATACTACCAAGTTATCACACCAATAAACTATGCACTTCTAAGTTGTAATGCAGCTATGTGTTTAACCCATGCTATTCAGATTTGTAGATATTTTAAATATTATTACATTTCTGACACTTCTGGTGTAAACAAAGCTAAGAAGAAAGATGCAACGTACAGAGGTCAAAGCAAAACAGATGAAGAGTTGGATATCCTTCTTAAATATTGGATTAAATAATTATGTTTGGCTGTAAATAAAATATGTGTGTCTTTTATTTTTAATTTTAGACCGTTTCATTGTCACAATTGCAAAATTTAGTTCAAAAAAATCATGTAGATTCCAGTAAAGTATGTAAACTGTTTGTCAAAATTGATTTCCTATAGAGTTTCAAAAATTGCATTATTTGTAGAAATTTAAAAAAAAAAAACAACCTATAAAAACAGTTTTTACTAATGCAATTTTATGTGTATGTACCAGGTGTCAAGTTATTAATTTACACTCCTCAACATCGTCATTTTTTATTGTACAAGATAAACTCAACAATAAATCAATTTGTTTGTATTGTTCCGTAGTTTCTAAATAACTTAAAAGCAAATTTCTGCGAGGTAACCATGTAACATTGTATGTTTAAGTTACCGTGTAACTAGGTTTTTTTGTGGAACTACTAACTTACTATGACGTAATAGTAACATTCTTCTTACCTCTATCTCTTTTTATCTTATTTATGTGTGAAAAGTCGTCCAAACTGCAAATCAAAAAGATTTTCAGGTTAACTTTGAAGAAGTAAATTTTTTCCTGTTTTGTGTATTTTATCATTGAATCATGGATAAAATGACCGTTTTATTAAACAGTATTGAGGTCTGCCTCAGGGCTAAAATAGAATTTGTAAATCCCTTAAAAACAGGTAAGTCTAAACTTATGCCTAATAATGTCTAAAGATATGTCCTCAAATATTTTTCGACATTATAGTGGCGCTAAATTATCTCTGTATTTTATTTTTTATATGATACAACTCTAATAGAATTTGTATGCGACCAAGTTGATTTCCTCAGTATTGAGCTGTCAAAGCATACTATGACGTCATGATACCAGGTAACTACAAGTATCTTGTGGTTACTTCACAGAAATTCGTTTTAATTAGATTTTTGGAAGTTCTAGGGGTATACAAAAACAAAATTAATTACATTTTTAAGTTTAATGATAAATATCTCAAAAACGAATTATTTTTGACTTAAAATAATTTGTATTTGTGATCAGGTACACCAAAATTTGTCGAAATCGACGCTAACGCAAATTTCAAAGAAATTATCCCAATTTGTATTTTTCATATTATTTTCTTATGTTTCTAAATTCTTGTACAAAATACTGAAACGTTTTATTTTTCTGTATATCTTATGTATACGGGGTGTCAACAAATCTCATAGACAAGCCATAACTTCCAGAGTAATATACATATTAAAATGAAATGGTGCTATTTCCGGTTAAACCGGAAGTGACTAAAAGCTCCTCTTTCCCTTCCATTACCATACCAAGTCTTATTTTATAATGTCTTATACTCTAGGAGTTATAACTTGTTTGGCCGAATTGTAAATATACAGGGTGTTTAATTTGGAAATTCAAAAATGGTGCTATTTCCGGTTATACCGGAAGTGACTAAAAACTAGGAAATAAGCTTCTCTTTCCATACCATTACCATACCAAGTATTATTTTAATATGTTTAATACTCTAGGAGTTATAACTTGTCTGGCCGAATTATAAATATACAGGGTGTTTAATATGAAAATTAAAAAATGGTTCTATTTCCGGTTAAACCGGAAGTGACTAAAAACTAATAAATATACTGCTCTTTCCATGCCATTACCATACCAAGTCTTATTTTAATATGTCTAAAACTCTAGGAGTTATGACTTGTCTGTCAAAGTCAAATGTTTCCAGTGTCGAACCGGGCGAACGCGTATTATTTTTTGTCAGGCAAATTTACCACAATATTTTACATGCAACTTTTAAAATTTTTGCCAACAATGGTAAGGGGTTACAGTCATTAAACCATAAGGTTTAAATACATGTTTCCGGTATCGGACTAGGCGGGTTTCATGACTATAACCCTAATGATTTTTGACAAAATGTTTAAAAAATGCATGTAAAACATATAGTGCTAAACTGACGTGTTCGCACATTCCGACACCTGAAACATTTGACATTGACAGGCTGGGTTAAAGCGCCGTTAAGATATATGGCGGTATCAATATTCGTGGTAGATTCATCAAAAGAAAAGGAACCCCCTTAAAAGGTTTTAAAAGTGTTGTTATCATGAAGTCCATTTCATTACTGACCCAGGACCCAGCAAACACTATTTGCCGGCAATGTACATTTTCAAATTGGCATTGATGGTAAAGCATTGGCAATTGGTGGCAATTTTATGCCAACATCTTATACGCATTAAAAAGTCAACCCTAAATAAATACTTAATTGCCAATAAATTTTACATGCAGGCGAATTGCCGGCAGCATACAAAAATGGCGGCATACCAGTCCTGATTAAATAAAGCACGCGTTTTTGTTGCAGGCAAATAAATATTGGATTTTTGAAGGCAAACCTTTAACGCATATTCATGCTTTTTAAACCATATTATTAACATTGGTATTTAACTAACATTAAACCAATTTTTTGATCTGTTTTATTTATAATGGCAGCTAAACAACATTATTTTATGTTTTTTACATAACTTAAAGGAAATGGCCTTTTCATAACATTGTATTGTTAAAAATCATGCAAATAAAAATTAGGTCAAACAAAATGTTTATTATGTATTTTGGAGCGAATAAAAATAAAATGATGGTAAAATTAGCTACGTTAATTTCGACCGAAGGTGACCGCTTTGTGCATTTGTTTTCTAGCTTTTTAGTTTCTTTTTTAAAGAAAAGAGTTTTTAATAGACATAATTAAATGTATTCATTACCTAATAAGTGTGTGTTATGTGATTAATTGGTGATGGCTAGTCGAGAAGGCAAGATATTAAAGTAGACTGTTAGGAGCTGTAAACATTTTGTTTAAAACTTTATTAAAAGTTTTAAAGACGTGTTAATAAAAAATATTATATATATTGAATAGTTTTTTGACATACCGATAGATGGCGTACTGGACAATAAATTACTACGTTTCTGCAATATCTTCGCTTTTTATCGTCTAAACCGTACCCATTAGACAAAAATAATTCGAGAGCGGTCTGCGGTAGGTGATCTCACTTAGCTTTGAAAGAAATATCTTCGGCTAGTGTAAAAATCTGCATCTCCAAGTTGGACAGTGTTCCGAGAGATGGTACTTTGCATTGCAAGAAAATTGCATGCAGTAAGGAGTTTTTTCCTATTTTAATTTTCAAATAAAATATCGCATCATTTTAGCTTTTAAAAAAGTATATGCGACAATTTTCGTCAATAAGACGTCAGCTTGCTGCTTGGGAGTATCTTCATTTGCCCACTTTCGTGCCTTTTTGTTATCTTTTTGCCAATAACTTATTAATGATGGATGCCATCATCTTAAACGCATTTTTTGCCAATAACTTATTAATGACGGATGCCATCACTTTATCTGCAACACGTGGCCTAATAACGGCCAGTTGCCCACTTTCGCGTCATTTTGATACCTTTTTGCCAATGCCTTGCCATTAAAGAGTGTTGGCAATGCCAGTAAATTAAATGTACAACGCCGGCAAAAAATGTTATATGGGGAACTATCAAACATGTCAAGCAATCTTTATATTTGACAAACACATCAAAAAAACCGCACATGATTAAACTTTCAAATTTGACAAACGTCTTTAACAACAAATTTGATCGTTTACCGGCTGCTTAAGACGTTCCTTATCATGTAAACGTCATTGTCAAAATTTAAAGTAATTAACAAAAAACCAAAAATACAATGTTTCAAAGGAATATTGTAAGACACTACACAACTCACCATGATAAGTTTATTAGGTATTTAGACGATAAGATACATAAATTCACTCCTTCTTATATTCATCCTGTTTGGCATCATGAAGCAGGACCAAAAACAATTTTTTTGGGCACCAGTGGTTAAATGGGGCATTGTAATAGCTGGACTAGCAGATATAACCAGAGATCCTAGTGAACTTAGCATATCCCAGGCTCTGGCTCTTATTATTACAGGAGCAATATGGTAAGCAAATGCAAAACTTTTAGCTTTGATTATAATATTATATTACACATTTAAATCTACAAAAAGTTTACTCAAATTTGGGATAGCATATGTCGGAACCCTGGCATTAACGCAAAAAACTAATACAATCAAACTATAGCACAGAAAATAAGGGTGTATTTATGTCGGAGCGACGAGAAACGAGGTTAGCGGCGCGGCTCAACAAAATCACCTTTATAGTACAGTAACATAAGGATGCTATGGTCGAGCAGCGCTGCTAACCTCGCTTAAAACCTCTTCGACATAAACACTGCCTAAAGCATTTTTACATGGCAATTCTTTGGTTCTGGTAGGAAATAGCCAAACGTTCAAAAATCTTTTATTAAACCGAAGGGCGGTAAAACCCTAGGTGAGGTTGCCACCCCACCTCGGGGATGAAAAGTTTGTAATACATATAAACCAGGAAAATCGATCTTGAAATAACCTGTAAGAATTCGGCTGCTATGGTTGGTTGTTTAAAAATTAAGGAGTCTCCAAAAGAAAATGGAATACCCCGGGCCCGACCAAGACGGTTTGTTGGCATAACAGTATGTTGCATTTTTAACTTTTGCCATATACAACTAGATGGCGCACTTACCTACCACCTTTAACCTCTCGATGCTATGGCTGGTTGTTTTTAAATTTCTTGGTGAGATGGCACCGGTTGTCTGTATTTGTTAGTTCTGGGATACAGAAAGAATATTTACAGTCAATCGGGGCATCATCAAGGTGTCTATCGACCTGAAGCGGCTATGACAAGTCTTAACGAAGACGAAACACGTGTCGCCGTCTTGGTCGGGCCCGGGGTATTCCATTTTCTTTTGGAGACTCCGTAATTTTTAAACAACCAACCATAGTAGCCGAATTCTTACAGGTTATTATTTATTTATTTATTTTACAGTACATTTTGTCTATGAGCCCTTATTCCGGAGAATGCCTCAATTGTGGCCTTTAAAAGACCAACAAAATTATTTTGTTATAATTTTTCTACAACTAATACGAACCGAAATACGGCACGTGAATGGTTAGCGGTTTTCGTCAAATTCAGATTTAAAGTCAAAAAATGTTGCATTTTTTATTGAATATTTTTTTTAAAACATAATTAGCAATAAAAAAAGGGTCAAGCATAAATTTATCGAAAAAATCAATGAAACAACCCCAACTACCCTCCTAATTAAAATTGGCCTTTACCCTTCAGCAATTCTCTTTATACATGTATTGTTAAAACGTCCAACAAGTTTGATTAATCTACAATGCCTAGAGACTGTATTACCGCTGTATACCGACTAGAGGCAGCATTGCCGCTCTGCACAAACAGCTTATGCTTTAATTTTTTTATTATTATAAAAGAAAATCTTAGGTCTTGTTGCCTTGCATGTAAAGATATCTTACGATAACCCTTTAATTACGACGCCGTGGGCCACCGCTCACCTCACCTACTCCTAGCTATTGTACGCTACTTTACCCGACAAATTCTATCGTTTGGAAGCGTTTTTCTTTCTATATTTTTTTAGGTCAAGGTACTCTGTAGTTATTACACCAGTAAATTATACACTTCTGAGCTGCAATGCAGCTATGACTGTAACCCAAGCTATTCAGTTAAGTAGATGTATTAAATATTATTACTTTTCTGACACTCCTGGAGTAGACAAAGCTGAGAAGAAAGAAACGACGTATAGAAGTAAAAGCAGAACAGATGAAGAGTTGGATTTTCTTCTTAAATATTGAATTTAATAGATATGTTTGTTTGGCTATAAATAAAATGTGCGAATATTTTTTAACGTTGCACTTTTCACTTTTAAATCCGATTTTAAAAAATTATTTATTTTACTCGATCCTTAAAATTGCTGTCTGTCAAAATTGATTTTAAAAGGATAATTTAAAAGTAAAAATCTTCCGAAAACAAGTATTTATTGAAATGCACAACAAAAATAGAAGAAACGTTTTCTTTATAAAAATTTACCATCAAAATATTATATCATTACACAATTTATATTATACAACAGCTTGTCGCGAGATTAAAGTTACTATACTTCGTGCGTTACAAATGCAAAGAAAATAAACAAATCCACGTGTACTTAGGGGTGTGCGAATATCGTTCGAATCGAATCGAATAATTCAAATATTCAAATTATTCGAAACTCGACGAATAATTCGAAAAATTTCAAATAATTCGAAACATTTCAAATAATTCAAAACATTTCAAATAATTGAAACATTTCGAATAATTCAAAACATTTCATATAATTCTAAAAATTTTGAATAGTTTACGAATAATGCAAATTCTTCACTCAATTATCAAAATATGAATGTATTCCCTATTTTATTCAATTAAGATTCCATAACATCTGGCATTAAAGTATTCCTTTTTAATTAAAAATTACTTATCCGAAGAAGACAATTGCTCAATTTTCATATAAAATTAACTCAGTCTCTATAGTAGCAAGAGATCTTTGATCTTTACAATTCATTTTACCTTTTATGATTTTTAATTTACTTTAAAAAATATATGATAAAAAGGTTTGTACACACGCTACACTCATCAAAAAATTACCTTGATTCAAGAGCCAAAATCTTAACTTAAGAACACCATTTGGGAGAAAATACTTAAATTAATAAAAACAAAAGAATAAAATTCTTGATCTAAAAATTTTTGAGACCAAAATAGTTTTTAACTCAGAATTAAGATTATATTCTCTTGGCTCCAAAAAATTATTTCAATAATTGTTTTATTTTATGTAATTAAATTTTATGGTTCAAATAAAATGTATATTATTGGCAAATTTATATATAGATAATAAACATAATAAATCCGAAATTCCATATCCTTGAAAATTCGGCGATACCTACAATAATTCGTAATAATTTGAAAAAAATTGAATTACTTTAAAAAATCGAATTATTCAAAAAATTGAATAATTCAGAAATTTATCGAACTATTCGGAAACTTTCAGAATAATTTCAAATTTATGAACTATTCGATTCGAGTTTTGAATCGACTATTATTAGATTATTCGATTTCATACGAATAATTCGTAAGTTCGAATTATTCGCACACCTGAGTGTACGCTAAAATAGAAAGGAGGCGCACTGAGGAATTTCCTGGTTTGAAACAAATATGCTTTCTAAAATATGATGGTGATTTTTCTTTCTACAACATCTAAGTCGTAGTTGTACCTTAGTACACAGTGGATTAATTTTAACTTTGATTTATTCTAAGCAATTTTATTCCATTATTTTCAAATCGAAACTGCAATGCCGGCCCTGCATGGCAAGCTTTTAATGTTTTATTGCCTTTCAACCAATAGACGTACAGAGAATCGCGTTGATCACTGTTTACACATTTCGCATATGGTTCGTGGAGAAAGTATAGTAGTTCGTTTAAAAACTTGTAAAAATAAAGTTTATTTGATGAAGGTGTATTTTTTCCTACACAGTTAAGTCTCGTGACAAAGATTTAAATCATATCAACTGTTTAATGAGGATATATAAAGGAGCTATTTTCACAAGTGTAGCAATTTCTAATATTAGAGTATTATATTTTATAAAGCTTTTATAGCGCTAAAAATACATGTATTGGGACATTTATCCTACTACTGTATTAAAATGTATAAATGAATATGTAAAAATATTTAATAGTAAAAGTTTAAAAACAAAAGTTTTTTAAAGTGAATTTTAATTAAAGGTTTTTTTACATTTAAAGTATTTTTACCTTTTAGTATTGCTGAACTTATTTCGTCTTGGTTGTTTCGCAATATTGAATTTAAAATGACGTCACTCACAGCAAACCCTTTTATTTGATACTCATATTCTAGGAGTGCATAAAAATACCTAGTCCGTCATCTATTTGTTTGCTCTCACCCAAAAATATCTCAGAGCATGTACAAATAATGTTTATGTTATAAGCGCAGCTCAAAATTTTTAATTTTATGAGGTTCTTGGTGGTACTTTGAGTTTTTCCGTTTAAATAACATAAAAACCGGGCTTTTTACTACTTTTTCGCCCGGCAAGCTGTGAAAAACATATTTAAACAGAACAGAAAATAAGTTAGTGAGATATTGAGCACTAAATTTGGTATAAAAAGTTCAATTTAGTTAAGTTTTTATCTTTAATATGTATTTTTACAGAGCTTTATGGGCTCTTATGAAGTAAAGTAGGTCGTATGGGCGCCAATGTATCAAACATTATTCTCATGGAATTTTTTGCATCAAATAAAATTATATTTAAGTTTTTGACCATTTTTCAACACAAAACAACTTTTTAATTTTTTCCTAAAATGAATATTTAGTAATCAAGTTAAAATCATTTAAACAATGGAAGAATAACAAATTTGGCCCAATTTTACCATTTAAATATGTTACTTTGCCTTGGATCTGCAAATTTTTACTGACAACCTATACAAAACCACTGACGAGTGTTTGCAGACAGCCAAATTATACGCTCGGCGCCTTTCCAGATATTGGACCAGATTTTGCACCAACCAAAACATGTAACCCGGCGTTTATACGTATATTGCTTATGACAATTAAGAAAGTTCTCAAAAGTATCGCCCATAATATTGTATTATGTAGACCTTGATCACTCATAAGTAAAACGAATTAACAGACATCCTTATATCTATAATTCAAGTTTAGCTTCACTTGCAGTATTTAAATATAACTTAAATTAACTAGTTATTAAACAATGCTGCATCGCTTATAATATAGCTTTGTTCGCGGGTTCTATTCTGAACCGGTTTTTGGACTACTCGCATGCGCAGTAAAAAAGCAACGTTCGGTTCTACTTCAGAATCAGTTCATTACTAGACCCGCGAACAAAGCTAATATCTACTATCTACTACTAAAATCATTTCGCCCCGTTAACGACGATTCAGTTAAACTTTAAAAATGGGTACTACTTATATGTCTTGCCTCCTCGGTAGCGCAGTAAACATAGTATTTGATCATCTAACCTAGAAGGCCTGGGTTTGATCCCTTGCCGGAGAGACATTTTTAGGTAGCAGTTATTTAATAATGAAGGTTGTGGTGGCGCATTGTTTGAAAGATGCTTTGGAATGCAAATACTGCATGCTGCAGTACTTGGACAACGTTTAAATAGGTTAAACATCTAATTATCCGACACCTACGTTACTCCGTGTCTCTCATGTGCTATTATAAAGATTAATAAAAACCTGCACCTAAAATTGTTAAAATGTGTTACTTACTGATAGACAGGCAACATAATGGGCAGCGGTCTTGCTAAATGGGGTGCTTGTTCCAACATGGCGGCTCTCTCGTGCAGCGCTTCTTTTACCATTTTATACTGTTCGTAGTCTAGCTGCATAATTGCTTTTTGGAGATATCTATATAAAGAGAATATCGTTTAAAACATTTTGAAAAATTTGGTAAATTATTTTTTAAGTTCTAAAATCAATTCAATAGTAAAGCCAAAGATACTATGCATTTTTTTTTATTTAACAACAGAATTATATATGTGCCAGAATAGGTGTTACAAGAAGTAATTTAAACAAAAAATGTTTAAACTCCTGTTTAATAAATTGTACATTTTCTGACACCTTAAATTTAGAAATAAAAAAAATAAAATAATATCATATAATACAGGGTGTCACATTTAAAAAAACTAAAGTTGTATATTCTTAGCAGTTTTTCGAACACCCTGTATAATTGGTGTGAATCTCACAAAATGTACAACTTAACATACGTGTTTTGCGGTTTTTTACCAAAAATGATTACCTAAATTTTAATCGAATTTGTGCAAGACTCAGTGGTGTAGCATGGACTACTTTTTCTTTTTAATTAGATAGTTTAAAAAATATATATTTTTTCTTTATTAGTACAGGAAATAAAGCATTTTTGGTCCTGCATGGATCGACTTGAAATTTTAACAGAAAGTAAGAAATAGCCCAAGGTACAAAACCGATATCGAACCGAAGGGCGCCAAAATCCTGGGGGTGGTTGTTGTGGAAATTTTTTACTACATTTTAACAACAGAAATCGATTAAAAAAGTGCAAAAATATTTTTATATTTTTTCGCAAAACTAATACTTTTCAAGTGATTCGCGATTGAAAGTAATATGTTAACGACAAAAATTGACCTTTTTAATTGGGTTTTTACAAAAACTGGAAACTTTTGCATTTTAATTAAAAAAAAAAACTGTAGAAAGCAAAATTGTAGGTTTTAAAAAGACAAACAAAATTGTTCTATTGTCATTTTTCTACGACCAATACGAACATAGATACGGCGTGTTATTGGTTACCTTTTTCCTTTAATGTGAAAATTTGATAGATTTAAAGTGAAATTACGGGAAAATGCTGCATATTTTAAAGAAAATTTGCCATTAATTTTTTGAAGTACATATTTTTAAGACAAGCCCCTAAATACCCCCAAATTAAAATTGACCTTACCCTTTTACAGTTCTCTTTATACATACAGGGTGTTCATTTAAAAACTTTCCACTTAAGTTATCTTCGAAACGAGACAGATTTGAGAAAATCGCCGAAACACGTCAAGATATTTATTGAGAGGGAACGTTTTTAAAAAAATTGGACGGCGCCGGCGCCTTTAACCCCTTAACCACCAGGGCCACCACCCCAAAATTCTGAAATGAGAAGGCGGGTCGAGTAATACATCACTTTAAAGCTCCTGACGAGTACTTTATAACCCTAGTATATGAAGTCAATATCTTCACCTATTACAAAATGGCGGTACTTTAAAAATTACCTAAATACCTGATTTGGATGGCCATATTTCCGAAACTAATAAAGTAAGATGTACTTAATGTGGTGTTTTCTTAAAGCTCTTTTTAATGGTGATACTGGTAGTAATTTACAGGGTAGAAGAAAAAGTACATTTTTTTATTTAAGAACCCTGTATATTATTTTACCATTAAAAAGATCTTTAAATGAGCTTTAAGAAAATACCACATTAGGTACATCTAACTTTATTAGTTTCGGAAATATGACCATCCAAATCAGGTATTTAGGTAATTTTAAAATACCGCCATTTTTTAATAGGTGAAGATATTGACTTCATATTCTAGGGTTATAAAGTACTCGTCAGGAGCTTTAAAATGATGTATCACTCGACCCGCCTTCTCATTTAAGAATTTTGGGGTGGTGGCCCTGGTGGTTAAGGGTTAAGAGGGGCGCCGTCCAAATTTTGTAAAACGTTCAATAAATATCTTGACGTGTTTCGGCGATTTTCTCAAATCTGTCTCGTTTCGAAGATAACTTGAGTGGAAAGTTTTTAAATGAACACCCTGTATATTATGCATACATTTAAAAAGTTTGATCCATTTTAAACGCATAATTTTAGGAAAATTTTAGCTTCAAGTGAAAAACGACTATTTACAATTTCATATTTTTTACCCTTTTTTCTAAATAACTCCGAAAATACTGAAGATAAGAAGCAATGATAAAGTTTTAAATTGCAGGTTTTTTAATACCCAAGATTTTTTGTGCGTTGGTTTTCTGTACAGTGAATATTTGGCGAGATGTAGTCGTTTAAAACCCTCTATTTACGAACGAGCACCACCTTTTTGAACCCTTTAAACTCGCCCCATATAAAACCAAGGAATCTTAAAGAATTGTATTTACAGAGCCTTGTAGCTCTTAAAAACACACAAAAAATATATTTTTATAATTTCTATCATTTAAAATAAAGGAGATACGGTAAAAAAAACTTTCTTCGGAAAATTCAAATAGGCCAGTTTGGAGCACAAAAATCAACATAATATTTTTGAAATTAGGTTGTTTTTTAACTTCTTGGACATATTATTAATACTTAAATTAAGAGATTTGTAAAGATTAAAGGTAAGCTTTAATTAGTGGAGTAGTCAGGGGTTGTTTTATTTATTTTTTCGTTGAAAAAGTTAGTTTCTGACTTATTTTTATTATAACTCCTTAATTTTAGTCCTAAAACTTGGTCTTTCTTTTAAAAAAGTGTAATTATGTACCTTAAAAGGTTTTATACATGGTTGTCGAAGAATTTTCCCGTTATTTGACTTTGAATCTATTAAATTTTGCATTTGACAAAAAATGGTAACAATTAATACTCCGTATCTCAGTTTGTAATGGTCGCAGAAAAAATATATAAAAATGGTTTTGTTTTTTACCCTACAATTTTGCTTTCAACGGTTTTTTATTAAATGCATACTTTTCGAGTTATTCGCAAAAAAACATTAAACCGACCAATTTTCGTCCAAATTTTAACTATTAATCGCAAATAACTTAAAAATATTAGTGTTATGAAAACAATGTAAAAACATTATTTGCTACGAATAACTTTTTGATTGATTTCTGTGGTAAAAATGTATTTAAAAAATACCCCCTAGGGGTTAGCATTCCACCCCCAGGTTTTAGCGCCCTTCCGGTTTGATATAGGTTTTGATCCTTGGACTATTCCCTACCTTTGGTTAAAATTTCAAGTCGATCCATGCAGGACCAAAGAATTGCCAGGTGTTACCTTTTTTAGAGCTTTATTCCCTGTTCTATCAGGTTTTGAACCACCCTGTATATCCTACGGCAAATTTTAGTAAAGCTTTTTGAATTTCAGACATTTTTATGAAGAAAACTTTTTCAAAATATTAAAAATAAAAAAAATACAGGTATAGTTAAGTCCATTAGCTAGTGGCTATATTTTTTTAAAATCAAGACAAATATCAAAAATAAAAAATACCGTTTCTATAAAACCTGGAAGAAATATAAATAACGTACTTTTCATAACACCTCTATCAACCCCTTAAGCTGCACCCCTTATTTTATCTTTGGACAAACCACGAAGGCTAAAACCCTAAATACTAACGTATCGTGAGTGCCTTAAGCGAGGTAAGGGAGTTTGTTGACACGGGACTTAAATACTTGAAGATTTGGGGGGAAGAAAAGACCCCTGCGGTCAGCAGGTTCTACATTCTAGAAACTCTAGGCATAAAAGAACGGACAAGGTGGAAAGTTCGGGGCCCGTCAAATTGGACTGTACAGGGAAGCATACGCGCGGCACCACGAGTTTCTCTGTTGGGAACCGTGAGTGGAGGAACTATACCGGACAATTCTTCAGAGCAGAAGCCATGGAAGTACCTATAAAAAGCGATAAATCTCCCACAGCCCGACCATGAGCAAGAGAGGGAAGCCTTTCTGTAAGTAAAGGATCATTTATGAGACGAATAGCTCTTCTTTGAATGGAATCAAGAATGCTTAGGGTTGTGGGGACGCCATGCCCCAGATATGAGAACAGTATTCCAAGGTAGGTCGGATTTGGGACACATACAAAGTGTATAAATTAGAAAGGGAAAAATACTTTTTGGCTCGAAAGAGAAAGTTTTTTGAAGCTGCCGTGGCTATACAATGTATTTATGCTAGTTAAGGTTACTTTCAAATGTAACGCCCACAAGATTGAAGGTGTCATTGCTGTGTAAAACTTGGCCGCTCATAAGTAGAGGATGCGTATTTAATGACTCTTTTCGCGACAAGGAACATGATTGTCTTTTGGATGCAATAAAATGGACGAGATTTTTGGCGCCCCAATCCAATATTAAATTAAGATCCTGCAAAAGAGATATCTGCATCGCTCTGCGTTTGTTTTCCAAATCAGGTTTAGTGCTGGGTTTAGAAACCTAAAAACTGGAGTGACAAGTGCTATCGTCGGCGAAACTATGAATAGAATTAGTTGGGGACGAGAGAAGGTTGTTGATAAAGATAAAGAAGAAACAATGTTGGTGCCAGAACTAAGCCCTGAGGCACTCCAGCATTTACTTGGTGAAAGCTTGAAGAATGGCCGTCCACAATAACTGACATACGTCGATCAGATAGATAACTAGAGAGCCAAGCACAGAGTTTAGTTGAAAGACCATAGGAGGAAAGGTTATTAAGAAGTGCAGCATGCCAGACCTGGTCAAAAGCTTTGGATATATCAAGAGCAACGATCTGAGTGTCACCCTAGATACTCAAGAGACTTATTCCAGCAATGTGATACTGCTTTTCTTTGGTCACAAAAATATTGGGGTAAAATCAAATACTACCCTTAAATTTTAGAAAAATCATACGTTATTAATAATAAAGAAAATCAGAAAATTGCCAATTAAATTAATATAAAATTAATTAAAACCTAAAAAATAAATTAAAATAAAATTCCCTGTACCCGTCCCCATGAAAAGTTCTGGTAAGTTTTGGTTAGTTCCCACTCTGAATTTTGTCGAGAAAAAAAGTAATAGCAACTGGTCTTTGTTGTTAAGCGCTTGTGCAATAAAACTAACCAGAACTTCTTATGGGGGTGGGTTAGCTCTTCAGGGTGTATACATTTAGTTTATTATGTGTTTTTAATTAATTTTACAATAGTTTAATTGGACATTTTCTGGTATTGTTTATGAATAATAAAGTATGATTTTTCTAAAATTTAAGGGTAGTAATTGATTTTACTTCAACTTTTTATGACCAACGAGAGCAAGGAGGTGCCACATAAAGAGTGTTGCCACTTAAGATTTTAAAGTGATTTGGGGTGCATCTTAAGGGGTTGATAGAAGTGTTTCGAAAAATACGTCTTTTAGATTCCCCCAGATCTTATAAAAATTGTGTTTTTAATTTTTTGATATTTGCCATAGTTTAGAAAATATAGCGATTGTAAAATTTAAAAAACGCACCATGTATAACATTTACCTGACTCCTCCATGGATAAGTTTCGTACTTCTACTACTAGTACCACTGGCAAAATCGTCGGCTTCAATAAGTGCCGTTTTAAGTCCCCTGGTAGCGGCATCTAAAGCACATCCTGCCCCTGTGGCGCCTCCACCAATAATTAAAATATCAAACTTATCTGTTTTCAAAGATTTTATTTGTTCTGCTCTGGTGGGAAGAGGTCGTCTTACTCGGTGGTGAACTTTTTCTGCCTTAACTGCTGGCCACTAAAATAAACAAAACATATTGAATACACATAATGTGTATAAATATCGATATCATCTAAGCCCGGCACAAAAAATTAAAAATGTATCTTTACTAGTTTCCGAGATCATTTTATAAGCCACTCACTGTGAATAACCCTGTATATGCCTCAGTGGCGGCTATTCAGTTGTAGTAAGTGAAGTGCCACTTCACCAAAAATAAATAATAAAATATAAAAAAACATATTACTATTATTCCATTAATTTTTCTCATTTCTATTCCTTATTTGTAAAATTCGTCATGAAAAATCTAGCCTATAAATTAACCGCTGGCGCGAGTCGCTTTCCTCCTCTTTCGGCAACGCGACAAGTGTATTGCAAATATAAAACGGACCGAAGTATACACCTCATGCGGGGTTTTGTTTACGCTTTGACGCTCCGTTGCCATGACAACGCTATACTTGCCGGTGGCCAGAATCGCGGGAGGAAGTATCAGGTGTATTGCTTGGTAAATCGCTAGCCTTAAAAAGATAGTATAGGTTTTGGTCGTTTCGTTGGTTTTCACGCATTATTTCGATTGTTTCCGTTTGAGTATTATTAGCGACAGTGATTTTTCACAGGAAGAAATTAAAGGACAGTACAGAGCACTTCTCTATAAAATATTGGATCATATTTTGATGGAAATGGAAGTAAGATTTGAAGATTGTTACAAACTACAATTTCTTTGTCTTGCTGATACTGCAAAGTATAACCAAACTTTTCCCACTATTTCTTTTCAAAATTTATTGGAGATATATGCCGAATCATTTCCAAAAAATTAGCGGTTTCAAAATAAACATGATCTAATATTTGCTGATGAAAGTTATAGAAATATTTCATTACAGCAGTTAGTGAAACAAGTTGGCGCAAATAAAGACATTTTTACCAAGGCGTATAAACTTTTTTCGCTAATTTTAACGATATCGTCGACAAGCGTGTCAGTGGAACAAAGTTTTTCTTGTCTTAAGCGTTTAAAAACTTTCTTAAGAAATACTATATCCCTAGATAAACTTTTTATCTTTGGCCAATATTTCAATTCAAACGAGCTTCTACAGAAACTGATAAAAACTTAACCATTTTATGAATATATATTTGATAAATTTGCTGCATTAAAAGGTAGAAGGATTGATTTGGCGTATAAAATTTAGGTAAAGTTTAGATATTAAAACTCTTTACTTAGACTTTTGATAGTTGAGTATTTTTAATTTTGCTAAAATGGTGAATGCGCTTTTTTCCCTTCCTGCACTACACCTGTTTTTAGACCCGCGAGCCGCCACTGATATGCCTATATATTTTATGACCCCTTAAAACAAATTACATAGTTTCGTAATAAATTTTTCGAAATAATTAAACCTATTATTACAAGTCGTCCCTTGAGATCAGAACTAGCCTATGTCCAAATTTCCCGAAATTATTATTTTACCAGCATCATATCAAATAAGGGTGGGCGGTTTGGGTGCAGAAGTATCGTAAGTCCACCGCGAATAGTTAAGCCGCACGGCCAATTAATAAAAGTATCCTATGTCGTCGTATACCATTTTAGTTGGTGCAGAATAAGTCTAAGTTAACTTCCTAGTGTATGTGTTTCTTAAATATGGACATAAGCTAGTTCTACTCCAACATAGACCACACGGTGTTATATGATAATGGACATAGGTTTATTCTGATTTTGCAGTATTTAACTTCCTAGTGTATGTGTTTCGTAAATGTGGACATAAGCTTATTCCGATTTTGCAAGTTTTGACCTGCAAGTAGTGTATTTTCCGTTTTTATTGATATCTATTATCAGTTTACCAGTTTTCTTAGAATGTATAAGAAAAGAACTCAAATTATGATGGACTTAATTGAACCATCTTACATTAACCTTGTGGAAACGTTTACATGTTTTAACTCTCTAATAGCACCTAACCATGATCTCATTAATACGATTAAAAAAGTCTGACAGGTCAATCTACTTAACGCCAGCAGATCAGTAGTTATAATGGCAAAGAAGATGGTCAGCGAATTTCTGAACAGCCAGCATCAATACAAAATTTTAATCATGAGATTTAAATAAAGCCTACAACTAGCGGAATTAAACAAAAAACTAAATTAGAAGAGGATCTGGAATTATCATCTTCAGACACAGATCCTGAATTTCAACAATCGTTTTCAGAAGGGGATTCAGAAGAAAATCAAAACCGAGGTGAAAATAAAAGGAAGTCTAAGCTGTCAAGAAAAAGAAAACGCAATAGAGAGAATTGGAAAAGATCAGTTATAAAGAAATCTCACAATTCTGGAAAGCCATATAAAAATTGGAAAGGTAAACTTCAACCTGCTAAAAACATAAAAGCACCTTGCCAAAACTGCAGAATGAAATGTATAGAAAAAATTCATGAAGAAGACAGGGTTACGGTATTTCAAAGTTACTGGGATTTAGGAGATGTTAACAGACAGAGAGATTTTATAACTAGGTGTGTGCAGTTTCTCAGAAAAGCGAGAGATCGTAAAAGACCTATCATAAATGAAGGAAATAATGAAGAATTTACTGATGGTAGTAGAAGGTCATTTACTTATATTTACTTTCTACCTATTAAAGGAAAGAAGGTTCAAGTATGCAAAACGTTTTTTTAAATACACTTAGTATTAGTGCACAGATAGTAAAAACAGTGTTTAATAAACTGTGGAGCGCCGGAGTAGTATCTGAGGATACACGAGGAAAAGTTTCCAAACACACACTTTTAGATGAATCAGTTAAACAAAGCGTCAGATATCACATAAATTCTTTTGAACTTGTAGAAAGCCACTACTGTAGAAAAAAAACGTCTAGATTGTTTTTACCAGCTACTCTCAATATATCAAAAATGTATGTACTTTACCGGGAATATTGTGAAGAAAATAATATTCCCACACCTGCTACAGAAAGCATGTATAGAAATGTATTTAGTACAGACTTCAATATTTCTTTTCATCATCCCAAAAAGATCTGTGCGATATATGCCACAAATATCAACACTCCTCCCCAGATGAAAAAAAAGACTTGGAAGCAGATTATCAAATTCATATCGCCAACAAAAATAAAGCGAGGGAGCTCAAAAATTGCGATAAAGAGAGGGCTATGACAAATAGTCAAATATGTGTGGTTGTATTTGACTTACCACAAATATTGCCAGTTCCTAAATCGGAAGTAGTACTACAAGCTTAAACTGTCCACTTTTAACTTTACTATTTTTAACCTTGCTACCAAGGGCTGCGATTGTTATATGTGGCATGAAGTTATTGCAAAAAGGGGCTCCTGTGAAATAGGTAGTAATCTTCTTATGTTCATGAAGGACCACATTGCCAAAGGTGTTAAAGAATTTTGTTTTTATTCAGACAACTGTGCAGGCCAGAATAGAAATAAAAATTTATTTTCGCTTTACAACTACCTTTCACAAAAATATGGTATTACTATAAATCACACGTATTTAGAGCGTGGTCACACACAATCAGAGGGAGATTCTGTCCACAGTGTCATTGAGAAGGCCTCTAGAAATATGCCAATTTCATCACCGGACCAGTGGTACACCTTGGTCCGATAGTGAATAACGTTTACCCACAGAAGAAGTGTTTGTATCATTGTTTTGCTTCAGATATATATTTTTTGTTTATATCATTTTTTACTCCTTTTTATGGAAAGCCATACGATTTATGTATTTATATTAAATTAGATATTACTTGAGAGTAAAATAATAATTTTGCTGTATCTTTTCTATTGTAATCTTAATAAATTCTTTGAACAACTAAATAATCTCCCTTATTACATATTGTTTTCCAATCAAAAATTACAACAAGGAGTCAACGTGGATTAAATTAGAGATTTATAATTTCATATCATAAGCAACCTTGTTCTGTTCAGGAAGGTATTTTACTACTAGTTTACAAATGATAAAAAACGGTAATTTTTCGAAACTGTTAGTTTATGTTTTATTTGACAAGTCCTAAATTTTAGAAAACAGTAATTCAGACTTTCGCGGATTTATTTTACTTATGCTCTCCTTTTAGATTCAAGAGTAGCTGACTGATGTGTGATAATATTTGTTAATTCAAAGTATTCTATGTCCAAAAATTCTGTAAGTTCTAATCAACCCAACTCCTGGGCTGGACATAGAATGTATACTTAATTTGCTTGGGTAGCCTAAGTCCATTATCTTTTAAAGATATGACGTTTAACTTATTTCTATTCAAGCACATTATTTCTGACGTTTCAACAATAGTTCTAGCAAATTTTAGCATTTTTTTTAATAAAACATAGTTTCTAGATATAAAAATGTTTCTCCTGAAAAATTTTGAAATTGTTACTTAGGCTAGTTCTGATCTCAAGGGACGAAGTATTTGCTACGTCCATACAAGTTTAAATAAAAATAAAAATAAAAAGGACAAAAAGATCTCTAAAGGCAGTGATTTTTCTAGCCTAAAGACTCTAAGGCTGAAGAAATTATCAAAGTGAGAAATTTGGAGCCTTCTTATTCGGATTTTGATGGGATGCACAAAAGGCACTTCATGAAAGACTGTGTCTACGACCTAGAAATATCATCATTATCATTATATATAATAAAACTAAGTTGATAAAATGTGCGTACCGATAAAACTTGAAAAGGAGTCCCGATACGATAAAGGGACTTATATAGTGTGATAGCCCTTTATCCCCCTCGAACAAGAAAGTTCCCGTTTTACCCTAAAGGGCATATTTTTAAAGATATAAGGACTCTTCCAATCCTTCAACTTGGAAATTAAGTGTAGTGGCGCCATCTGTTGTCGAGTATTTAAACTTCATTCAGAACAACGGTTATTTGGATCTTCTATCAACTCCCGAGCGAAGCCGGGAATCATAGCTAGTTATTAATAAATTCAGACTGTAGTGTCAGAGCTGGCACTAATTTTTGGGTAGGTAGTTGAGGCAAGCTGGGAACTTGTCACATACTTATCCTATCATACCCCAACACGGAACTGCAGACCTGGCTGATGAGTTGCGGAACTAAAGCAAAAAGAAACATTTTTTAATATTATTTTTTGGGTCCCAAAAATACAGGGTGTTTTCTAACTACGGTATGAAACTTAAGGGAGTGTTTTTTATGTCTGTTGATGAAAAAAGTTCCTATAAAGATATGTCCGGAGTTGCTTTCATTTAAGATACAGGGCGTTAAAGTTTTCAATAAAAGTCGGTATCTTTTAAATATCTTAGGAACCCTTAAATTAAGAGTACCCTATCTTCTCTTAACACCAAGAAATCGTCTGGGCTAGTTGGAATACCAGCAATCGTTTTAAAAAAATATGCTCCTGAACTTGCACCTATTTTAACTAGGCTATTTCGAATTTCTTATGACACGGGTATTTTTCCAGACAGCAGGAAAGCTGCACGTCTCCAGCCTATTCCCAAGACAGGATCCAAATCTTTTCCATCCAACTATAGAGGATGGAGAAATGGAGAAATCCATTAACTTGCAAATTCTTAAGTATTTAGAAACATAGAAAACATAAAATTTTATATGACAGGCAATACGGATTTCGTCACAAGAGATCTACAGCAGATCTTCTTTCCTTCGTTT